>JAJPUD010005842.1:42317-59352 GCA_023553655.1 Myrmecobius fasciatus
TTTGATGACTAAAAAAAAAAAAAAAAAAAAAAAACTTATGAAGATATATTTCATGTAAAACACAAACTTGATAAGATTAGCAAATATAGAATTTAAATTCAGCAAGGCGTTCTGCTACATTAGTACAGACTTTTCCATTTACATTTTGCAATGAGTATTTCAAAGGAGTGATTTCATATCCTGATTGAATGTATGCGTTATTTCCATATGTACAAATGACTTTTTAAAAAAAATCTTTGCATTTATAGGTTTTTAGCAAAGTCAGATTAAAACTCTGACTTGCCAATTAGTGAGGTAGATATTTCCTCAGATATGGAAGGCAAAAAGTATTCCAACTAGTCTCTTGTGGCCAAGTCATTATGACTTGTATCCTTGTACTATGAGAATTTTTAAGTAAGGAAACTTCCAGTTCTGAGAAGCTGGGTGCCCGAAACATAGAATCTACAATCATGCTAGTAACCAGTTCATCTGATGCATCAACTTGTCTTGTCAAGTACCTTCTGTTTGTCTTCCATTAAGGCTTCTGCTGGCTTGGACGTAGAGCAGCAAAACTAGGGTTTGAGGGTGTCTTTATGGTGACTTTGTCTCATTGCTTTTCCACACCAATGCTCCTTCATGATATGTGCTTTGAGTAAATTTAGCTTCTTTCCAAAAGAATGCTGTAGATTCTTGGTGGTGGAAAATGGAAAGTTCTCTTTTAAACTTTTCAATTCATCCCATAGGATTTCTGCTTTTTCAAAAGTGGCTTCTAGATTTTCTAGTGACTCTGAAAGAGACAGCATAAAATTCTTTTTTTTTTTAATTAAAGCTTTTTATTTACAAAACATATGCTTGGGAAGGGAAACATAATGCAAGCAAACATCAATAGAGAGCATGAAAATATGTTGTGGTCCACATTTCACATCCCTCTCTCTGGGTGTATATGACTTTCTTCACTGAACAATTGGAGCTAGTTTGAAATATCCCATTGTTGAAGAGAACCATGTCCATCAGAACTGATCATCATATATTATTGTTGCCATGTATAATGATCTTCTGGTTCTGCTTATTTCACTCAACATCAGTTCATGTAAGTCTCTCCAGGCCTCTCTGAAATCATCCTGCTGGTCATTTCTTACAGAACAATAATATTCCATAACATTCATATACCATAATTTGTTCAGCCATTCTCCAATTGTTGGGATCCATTTGGTTTCCAGTTTCTAGCCACTACAAAAAGGGCTGCCACAAACATTCTTGCATATGTGAGTCCCTTTCCTTGCTTTTTTTTTTTTTAATTTTCTTTTTTTTAAAATTAAAACTTTTTATTTGCAAAACATATGTATCGGTAATTTTCAACACTGACCCTTACAAAGCTTTCTGTTACAAATTTTCCCCCCCTACTCCCCACCCCTCCCCTAGATGGCAGGATATCCACTACATGTTAATTATGTTAAACTACTTGACAAATCGAATATATGTATACATAAGATCCTTTTTCTGATGTGATTTTTGGAGGAGTAACCAGCCTTGTTTGGTTTCACCATAGGATACCTGTATTCTTGTGCTGACCACTATTTGGGAAAGAAAGAGTACTGTATACTTTGAGGTTCGGGGCACCAGATCTTCAGAGTTCTCAATGGAGTCTCAAGACTAGTAACCTTGGTGCTTCTGTGTCTGGAGAGGCCAGAGAGACCTGCCATTTGTATTCACTTCCAAGGTCCATTTGGTATGTTTGTGTGTAGGGGGTTCGGTGCCTTCCATTCTTGCTTCCTCCAGAAACCTTTTTAACAGGTGTCTCTAGGATCATTCTGGGAGAGTCCCAGCTTCTTCACCTTACTTTTTGTGCAGTTCAACAATAAAGAAGCTGACTATAGTTTCTATCTCTTGCTCATTGTTTTATTTGATGTTGTTTTAAACTTTTTGTTAAAAGTAGATGTGCAGGAATTGTTTCCATTTGGAGAGACATCTTGTGTATATGCAATCTTCCCTTATCTTCCTTGAAAAGTCTGCTGTGAGACAAAATTATTTCTCTGATAAATTATTTCTTCACTTTTGGCAGCAATATTTTTCCTTTATATTTAAATATTGGAAATTTATATGTCTAAGCATGTAAAATCCTGGGTATTTTGATGAGTATTTTATGAATTACTATTAGAATTGGCTACACTTGCCAGTCCCAAGAAATTTCCTTTGATGATTTCATGAATTACAGAGTCCTAATATCCCCTCTCCAAAAAAAAAAATTTATCTGTAGTTATCAGATCTGAATCAAATCAAATCTGAAGCTCTTGATTTGTGGTCTGAATCTAGTGACTGTTCTTTGGGTAGGAATGTCTTCCAACAGTTTATTTTTTTTTAAAAGGATCTATTTCCAACTGGCCTCTATTAAGCACCACTAGTTTCATTCCACTCTAATTGCTTTAAGGTTTTCAACAGTGCTTTTTCACTGTGACCAGGTTTTGGGTTTTTGGTTTTTTTTTTCTTCTTTGCCCCCCACCTTCCTTGCTCCTGACATTTTAAATGATTCATTTCTATATTTCTAATTTTATTAGCCATCTGCTTTTCTTCTTTTAAAATTCCCATTGGTTTTAATTTTCTTGTGAGATTCTTTTATAGCAGTTTTCTTTTTTGTGGTATTTCTATTGTATTTTTCAGTGGGGTATATTAAGAACTTGGCCTTCAGTCTTCTCACTGCATCTTGGATAAGTATGCTTATTAAATACCTTGAATTGAATTAAAATGATCCTTTGACTAGAACTTCAAGGCTGGCTGCTCCATTTCTTGTCATTTTCAAAAACACAAGTAGGTATATCTCACATACTCCTTGTCATTTCAGAATGTTATTAATAAATACATCAGCATCTCAATATTCCAGGCACTTCTTTAAAACTCTAAAGTTGCAGAAGTAAAATCTCCATTAGTAGGGGGAATTTCCTCATCTGGGAAAATAAGGACATTGGATTGGATAGCCTGGCTAGCTCTAAATCCATAATCCCAAAACTTTGCTTTCATAGCACCAATTAAGAGCATATGTTTGTATTGGCTTACTTTTTAACATTAAATAACCTGTCCAAGTAATTTCTTAGTAATCTTGAAAGGGACAGTGTTTTAAGTAAATTTTAAGCCTTTTTTTTTTTTTAAATCAACAAAAATCTATTTTTTTCTCCCACCTACATTTTTGCCTCTCTCCCCACTAGAAAAAGGGGTGGAAACCCCAAGACCTTCAATATGCATACTCCAGCAAAACAACTTTCCAAACTGGTCATGTCCAAAGAAATATATGGCAGAGATATATTTTTAAGTTTAGTAAGAGGTAAATCACTTAATACCTAGAATTCTTATTTTCAAATAAGTAACTAACTATATCTTGGGAAAGATTTTCCAGTGTCACTAAGTATATTTTGATTATAGCTATTTCCCAGATTAGCTTTCTTCTTTTATGTCCTTAACACTTTCCTTTGCCAAAGCTATAGTGCACATAATTAGATTAAAAGTACTTATTTTCTCCAGCTTACAAAAATACATCTTTATTGTGGTTTAATGCTTTTGCATCATAGTTAACAATGACATAAAAACTTAGTTTTTGTGTTAAATATAATTTAAATAAACACCCACAAAATCCCCCCTTTAGATAAATCGACAAAAAAAGTTGTTGCAAAATCATCAAGTCTTGTTAGAAATGCAAGTGCAGCGAGTTGATGAAATAAAAAAAATATATAGCATAATCTTGACATTGCTTTTGGTTGACACTGGTCAAGGCTTTAACAAGTTATGAAGGGCAGAGTGATAATGAACGAAATTATGGTAAATTTTATAAATACCTTATTATGGCTAAATAAAATGAAAGGTCACAATCTAAATACCATTGTAAGGAACTATAGTTCATGTTTTCTCAGATTGGGAGGTCAAATATCTTTCACATTTAGGCAAAAGTAACACTTTTATATAAAACAACAAGCCTCTTCAAAAATGAGGTAATTACAGAGAAGCCTAGCCAGAGTACATTTGCAAATGAGTGTGTTTAGCTTGTTATTGTATTTTCATTTAAAAAATAATCGATTACTTTTCTCATTTCAAATAGAATTCAAATGCATCTAAGGACAAAGAACTGCTTTAATGTTTGTCTTTTCCAAAGACCCAGAGCAGTTCCCAGCCTCAAGATCAGGTTTCTAAAAATAGTGAAGGAATTGAATGTGCTCTAAATGTTCTCTAATGAACTCAAAAATCACCTAACTCTTGCTCAATCTCAAAGTGGAAGTGTTGAAAAAAGATATTCTGTAGCAAAATCCAACCTTAATCCCAGATTTGTTTCTTTTCTAAAATTTGGGATGAAAAATGTTTAGAGCCAACAAATCTAAGTTTTTCTTATAACTTCTCTACATTGCCTGTGTTAGTAGATTAACTAATCCAGCTGCATAAATTTTCCACTGTCACTGTGTGGGTGGATTGTTCCTTCTTAAATTCTAAAGATATTTATACAGGTTCAGTGTCCTCAAAAATTAAATTAATCATAACTATCACATGGAGGCCAAAAATTAGGGTTATAAATCTACATTTCTGGGTGACAAATGCCTAATTTCTGAGCAACTCAAAGATTAAATTTACAATTCTCCAAGTGGAATTTGTGGACAACTTATTTTGTGATTCATATGGTAGAAAGGGAATGAATAATTAGATCCCAGGAGACATATACTGAGATATACTATACTCCCATTATATCATCAGTTTCGAGATTCTGAAGAAGTAGGGCTTCGAACTGTAGACATAAGATGTGATTTATAGGTCTTGCTTAACCCAGTCATCCAGAACTTCAGGAGTTTTACATTGTCCTCCTCAGCTGCTCCCAAAATGCTCAGAAGTTTTTGGGTGTCCTCTTTGGGCCGACTATCCACTTTGGTGAATTTGAAAAGCACCTTTACTTTGCTGTATAAAAAAAACCACAATTACAGTATTAAATCCTCTCCTGAAGCAGTCAAAAGACCATTCTGCAAGTGTCTCTAGTCACACTAGTTTTTTCTTATATAGCTAAGGAATTCAGCAACAGGGACTCAAATGGTTCCAAAAACTGACATTTTAAAAAGCAAATGGTGTGTACAAGTTTTGGAAGTACTCATTTACCTGTCACAGTAAATCTTATTTGTCAGCTACATTGTAGATTTTCTACAAAAAACTTGTCTCTTTTCTTAAATGTGAGAAACCGGTTGGCTCCTAAACATAGCCAGCTGTGTGTATTAGAATCAGAATCAGGAAAACTAAATAATTTCCTTTATCCAATAGGAAATAACCATAAAGGACAAAAAGAAGCAAAGCAAATGAGAAAAGAAATCTAAAGAAATGGGAACCTTGTTCACTCACTTTATGACTTAAGGTAAAGTTGAGTTATTATAAGCCAATAGTTTCTATTTTATTCACTAGCATATACTCCAGACAGTTTTTTACTCTTAAGGCAAAAACACTAGGAAAATATTCATGAAAAGCTGAATCATATTTTTACTAAACTTCCTTTATTTATTTATTTATTTTTTGCTGAGGCAATTGGGATTAAGTGACTTGCCCAGGGTCACGCTAGGAACTAGTAAGTGTCTTGAGACCAAATTTGAACTCAGGTCCTCCTGACTTCAGGGCTGGTGCTCTATCCACTGTACCACCTAGCTACCCGGAAGAGAAGATATTCAATAACTTTTGTGGGTAGTGAGGTAGAGAATGAATTAGGGAGGAATAAAAGGATTGACTTACTGAGGTGAGGACCCAGTTGAAGTAAGAATGGACCTGTAAGCACACTGGGTCACTTCTTTTACTTTTGTTTAGCTTCATGTAAGTTGGAAGAGATGTGGATGATAGGAATAATCCAGGCTGACGGCTGGCAAGTGTTGAGTGATGATGGGACAAGGCATTTGAAAGCAGATGACAGTATGGGGTTGAAATGATTCACTAGGGGGATCAAGCTGAGAAAGGAGGAAAGTGAAATCCGCAGAGGGGAGGAACTGGAGGTCAAAATGAGAGCAAAGAGTGTTTAGGAGAAGCTGAGGCACAGGCAACAGTGCAATGACAGGATATGTGGGTAAAAGTAATGTCAAGAGTTTCTGATGAAGAAAAACATCTTGTGGATAATGGTAAGCTCCAGAACATAACTCTAGGCAGGGATAAGGAGGAGCAAAAATTATGCCATGAGATTTGAAAAAAATGAGGAATTGGAAATTTAAGTGAACAGCAACATGAATGCCATGAATGCTGAAGTCCTCTAGTAAAAGGCCAGGGATTGAGGAGAAAGTAACTCTTACATCTATAAATCTAACTCTAAGTCTCTTCTGAGTTCCACACTCTTGTCACAGACATTTTGAACTTGATATCCTGAAGGCATCTTAAACTCAACTTGTCTAAAACAGTACTTATCATCTGCTCCATTTCCCTATTATTTCAGGGACACACCCTTCCTAGTAACCTAGGTTTGCCACCTGCTGTTATCCTTGGCTCCCCAAATTTCTAATTGGTTGCTTGATGTTGTCATCTCTTTATTTTCACATCTTGCAAACCTCTCCACTCACATAACCACCAACCTTGTTCAATCCCTCATCACCTTTAATCTGGACCATTTCATCTCTCTGACTCCCCCTTCAGACTCCATATAACACTCTCTTTTGTAAACTCCTTCATGCACTTATCATGCAATATGTATGTGACTGCTTGTGCTGGCATTTTATCCTTCTGCTTGGCTATATGCTCTGGGACAGTAAAGGACATGTTTTACCTAAACTTTTCATCTCTTCTATAGCCTAGTACAGTGCTCTCTACCTAGTAGGCACTTAAATGTTTTATTGTATCATATTACTTCATCCACTCTTCCTTGAGGCAAACCAGGCATTGATCCACAACATCCACTGAAAGGTTCTGATTGGTGAGAGCAGCTTCAATTTTGTTCAAGATAGTAGGTCCAACTGGCAATAGGGATAGACAAAACAAGCATTAGAACATCAGTAAGAAGAGAAAAATATATGAATAAACATTCTTTTCTTCCTTATTTTCCATGTCATGTGAAAAAATAACATTTCTCAAGAGTTCCTACCTCGATCAGTAGCTATGGGACCTCCACTGGTGACCACAAATTCATATTTGCTTAGAGACTGATCTTCATCACATGCAACTGGATAAACACTGGAACAAGTGGCTGGGTGGACTTCAACAATGACAGCAAATTCTGTGGCAACAGAAAACCATTTCCTTGCTCAAGTCAACTGCTTCTCATAATGATCCTTTAAAGCCTGCCACATACATCAATTATAAACCTAACATCCCACTAAATCAGAAGAGCTTGGCTTGACTTTTCACACCCACACTTGCTCTCTTGAGATTGTCAGCACACACCCCTTTTGAACCTCATTTGCTTCATAAAATGTGGCTAACCATGCTTGCGCCACCTGTCTTCTCAGGGTTCTTTTGGGGACAATACTTTGTAAGTCAGAATACTTCAAGAGCATCTAGATGCTATCAGTGATGAGGATACACACCCTCCTCCATCTCGCCCACAAAAATGATGCAGATTTGCAACGCGTTCATGCCTCCCCCCCTTTCCTGCTCCCTGTGTCAGTAACTTCATTCTTGAAAAATTCTCACTGATAGGAAGAACTGCTTGCTAGGGTAGAAATGCTGAAGACCCTGGGGGGTTTCCTAGGGGAAAATGACTATTATTGCCTCTGCTTTAAGCTAATAAGGCTAAGTCTCTTGCTCAGGGTCAGAAACATCAGAAGCAGGATTTGAATGAGGTCTTCCTGACAAGAACTACAGTGCTCTTAACCCATTCTTCAACCTCAATGCAGCTGGGGCTGCTGAAGTCCTAGAATCATCAGATGCTGTGATCCTATGCTGTTCTTTGATTCTCACTACATAACTAGCCGAGGATGCCTCTTCTTCTGGTGAAATATCTCTCTGATGATATCCCTTATGTCACTTCTAAATTTTCTTTGCTGCAATATGCTGTAGCCTACTCGTGCCAATTATATACTTCTCCACTGCCCTTTGGGGGATGGTACTTTCAATTCTTCAAAACCTGTAGCACTCAATAGCTTACATCTGTATAACACCATTAGAAAAATATCAATATTTTAAAAAAACAACAACAACTTGGGTCTTTGTTTCAAGAGGAATTAAAAACACTGAGCAGTGACATGTCTCAGTGGAATAAGAGCACTGGGCATGGAGTCAGCAAATCCTGAATTCAAATCCAGTTTTACATACTAGCTGTGTGACCCTATGCAATCATTTAACCTCAGTCTCATTTCAATTCCTGTAAGATGAGAATAACAGAGTTGCGCAAGGATCAAATGAGATAATATTTGTAAATAAATAAAAGTGATTAGCACATAGCACAGTGCCTAGCACATTATAGTCACCATATAAATATTTACTGAAAATAAGCGAAAGAGTGGGGATGACAACGGGGCAACCTACTGAAGGAGACAGGATGGAATGGGATTGCTTGTACAAATGGAGGAGGGGAGCCATGGCTTACCTCTTGTGAGATAGGAATGAAGGAGGAGATAATGACAGAGAGCATCTAAATCAACAGATGAGGAAGATGAGTTCACAGTAAATTGCATCAATTTTTTTTGTATACATGAGGCTAGCTTCTCAGCTAAGAGAGTAGGGACAAGGGGAGCTATGGGAGATCTGAGGAAGGATGAAGAGGTTTGGAAGAGCTACAGTGGAGACTGGGATAGTGAATCCATTTACCACCTAGCTGCAGTAACATTAATCTGTAGTGGAAACAGAACAGTTGTGTGATTTTTCCACCTTTGTTTAGCAGCTTCTATCTAGCTATGAAGGCAACAAATGGTGGGAATGATTCAAGATTGAGGTTTGACTGGCCTTATCAGTAAAAAGTATATAAGAAGCAGGAATTCAAGAGAAGAACTTAGTGTAGAAGTGAAGTAGTGACAAACTAAACAACAGATTATGTATTCTCAGTTAACTGTGTCAGTGTAAATGATATAATATTTTCTAGCATACTGTTTGCAATGATCCGTCTCCTCAAACCATTATCAATGTGCACATCACTTACAAAGATTTTACAAAGTTGGGAAACTGTTAATCACTGTAGAAGAGTGAGCTAGTATTCAAATAGATCTGTAATCTCCTAAATTTGTTTGCTCTCTCCAATAATGCTGCTCACATTCCATTCTTGCTCACTCATCCAGTGCAACTTTTGTCCATATCCTTTCATATATTTACCTTCCAGACTTTCACAGCGAACCACTCAATGTGCTACAGAAGTCTTTCTTTATTGCTTAATATCCTAAGAAAAACAGTAGAATACTTGGACTACACACCTGTCATCTCTTGCCTTTATCATGAGACCAATCCATTTTACTTGGTTTTGAAACATGGTATGCAACAGTGTCCAAATGACACTGAAAATGAATATTATATAGAAGGCAATGAAGACAGGTGGATGGTGAGTAAGCTAAAAATATAACCAATAAGGAACTGAGAAAGGAGCAGAAGTAAAAAAGTCATCAGCAAAAAGATTCTGGAATTCTAGCATGGTCATGAGTTAGTATCATTAGTAAAAGCTGCAAGGGGAAGAAATAACAACTTCAGTATTTAATATCTTAGAAAGTACATTTCAAGTTAAACTTGAATCCTTAAGGTTTCAAAAGTAGGGGTGAATAACTCCTTTAGCCAATGGAAGCCTTAAGCAATAAGTATAGAAGGAAAAAAAAATGATGGGTGAGAAGGAATGGAAAGAGAAAAGAAATTAAAAGAGGTCCACATGATGAAAGGTGCTACAGCATATATTACCCATTCACACTAACTGCAGGTCAACATCTCAAAGCTTTGCTTTTTAAGAAGAGAAGCTTAGTTTCTAAAACATGCATCTGTACTTTTATGATGAAATACCAGAAGTCAAAATCCTTGAAATAAACATGCAAGTCCCTTAAATGAGGTAAAAAAGGAGAAGATAAAGAATATTTGCATGGATTCCAAGTGACAGAAACTTACCAGAGGTCTGTATGTAAGAAGGTATTTGAACATGAGGACTGAGTCCCAGAAAGTTACATCGATATGCTTCCTCATATTGGCTACTATAGGGAATAATTCGGACACAACCTACAGGCAACATGGTCTAAACATGAAACAAACAGTAATTATGAACAAAACAGAAAAACTATGTCATCCCTTCTTATTTCCCATTACCCCAACATTACACACACATTCAGACAAAGCTCAAGCCCCTTTTCCTTTGTGAAGTCTTTCTAGAACGTTGATTCATGGCAATTCATTTCAGCAAAAGTCCTTATATATAGAAGGTACCATTCAATATGCCCGCTGATTTAAATAACAGATGAATCCAGATTCCGGTTTCAAATCTGTTCTCCATTATTAAATTACAGAAGGATTTTTTAGGCATTATTCTATCAGTTACCTTCTTAAAAGAAGGTCCCCCAATTCCTCAATAATCTCCCGAGAAAAAGATCTAAGATGATATTAAAAATCAGTCTTAAGAAAATTGGGAATTCTAAGCAGAATGCCCAGAAGGGTTCAAAAAATTGACAGAAGTGATTAAGTCTATGTTAAAGTGATCAGCCTTCTAGAGAGATTTGCATGAACTGATGCTGAGCAAAATGAGCAGACCAGGAGATCATTATACAAAGCAACAACAAGACTATATGATGATCAATTCTGATGGACGTGGCTCTCTTCAACAATGAAATGTTTCAAACCAGTTCCAATTGTTCAGTGAAGAAAGCCATAAACACCCAGAGAGAGGGATGTGAAATGTGGACCAAAACATAACATTTTCATGCTCTCTATTGATGTTTGCTTGCATTGTGTTTCCTTTCTCTGATTTTTCTTTCTTGTAGATAAGATTTTTCTTGCATGACAATGATAAGTGTGGAAATATGTATACATATATTCGATTTATCAAGTATTTTAACATAATTAACATGTAGTGGATTTCCTGCCATCTAGGGGAGGGCTGGGGACTAGAGGGGAAAAATTTGTAACGGAAAGCTTTGTAAGGGTCAATGTTGAAGAATTACCCATACATATGTTTTGCAAATAAAAAGCTTAAAAAAAAAAGTGATCAGCCTTGAAAATCTAGATTTCTTCCTCAAAAAATGAGATAACTCAAAACAATGGGTTTCTTTGGTCTTTAATATGAGATTATAAAATACAAAAGCTATACTGGTCATATTAAATGCAGAGCTTTTTCAGGATATTTTCCTGGAGGCTATATGAATCTTTTAAGTTTTTTGTTTTTGTTCTTTAAATAATAGACCTAAATTCCTCCAAAAATATGCAAGGGATTAAATAAATAGAGAAAGAAGAAATTCTGAGGTCTTACCCGAAGAACATCAAAAGCTGACTGGACAAGATCCATGTCTTGCCCCTTCCAGATGACTTGGTTTCCCATTAGCACGTGCCATGCCAACATACGAAAAGAAGATGCACCCAAGACCTAAAAAAGAGTAAAATGCTTACTATATAATTTTGAAATCTCTTCTTCATTAACTAAGTCCATTTTAGCATTCCAATAATACTCCAAATGTGAAGAAGTAGAAAGTCAACCAGACTAGGAGCTTCTAATTTGCTAAGTCATCTTGGATAAGACATTTCAACTTTCTGTAAGATGAAGATAAACTATTCTAATTGTAGATTCATGAGGATTAAATGAAATTATATACAAACTACAAAATTTTTTGTGTATTGTTTGTGAAATTAAACATTTTTGTTACCCTTTAAGATATTACCATAGATAGATGGAGAAATAAGTTATATAGATGTGATATATCTCTATTTCTCTATCTACATCTACATATGTAAAATATCAGGGATAAATGGTTGCTTTAAATTTGTAAATGGACTCTTAAGATTTTGTTGAAATACAGTGATCCAAGACAATTTTATATATTTGGGATAGAAAAAGCCATCTGTATTCAGAGAGACAATGATGGGGACTGAATAAGGATTGAAGCAAAGTATCTTCATTCTGGGGGGTTTGTTTGCTTTTTTTTTTTCTTGTGTTTTTTTCCTTTTGTTCTGATTTTTCTTTTACAGTATGACTAATGTTTAAAATGATAATACATGTATAAACTATACCAAATTGCTTTGCTTTTTTTTTCTTGTGTTTTTTTTCCTTCTGTTTTGATTTTTCTTTAACAATATGACTGTTTAAAATGATAACACATGTATAACCCATACCAGCCTGCTTGCTTGCCTTGGAGAGGAGGGAGGTAAAAGAGGGAAGGAGAAAAATAATCTAGAACTCAAAATCTTTCAAAAATGAATGTTGAAAACTATCTTTACATGTAATTAGAAAAGTAAAATACTATTGAAGTAAAAAAAAAAAAAAAAAAAAGATTGCTCAAACCCTGACCCCCCTCACAAAAATTGCAGTATACCTACTAGTTACCTCAGAGATTTTAATGTAATATACTTCAAAAAAAAAATCAAAGACTTAAAATAATTTATTGATGTTGTTTCAAATACTACTACTTCCCAATGATAATTGATGCCTCCCCTTACCAAAAACCTTCTGCCCAGCAGTACATCTTTGTGTAATCAAGCACAGGTAACAAAGCAAACCATCAGACTAGCCACATCTTACAAAATACATCTCATTCTGCATTACCATCTCTCTTCTAAATTAAGGAAATCAGTTATAGGCATTTACAAGCTAAAGGGATCATAGTAATCTAATCCAACTCACTACTTTTACAAAGAACAAACAAAAGATCAGGCAAAAACAATTATTTACCCAACCCAGGTCATAAAACTAGTTAGAGCAGCAGAGCTGGGACCACAACTCCTCATTCATTACACAGCATGCTTTCTACTATCATGCCTGGAAAAGCATCTCTCTTTTTAAAAATTTGTGTTTTACTTTTAATTTGTGGAATAAAACAAGCATTTCCATAATACAGTATATTTTTTAAAAAGACTATATAAGAAACTGTAAATCTGTTATGTACAACTTGCTATTCCTTTCAAATATATTATAAAGTTATCATGTAAATTTATTTTTTCTCTTTCCTTTTTTCTCCCTTTAATTCAATATAATTGGTTTCCTTTGTAATCCCATATATTTTATTTTATGCACTTAAAAACATTATTAGGAGAAGTCCTAAGGTTTCATCAGACTGTTAAAGGGCTCTATAAGTCAATAAACATTTATTAAGCACTTACTATGTACCAGACACTGTGTTAAGGGTAGTAATACAAAGAGTTAACAGACAAGCTCTGCCTTCAAGGAACTCTAATGAAGGAGACTATGAGACAAGCTATACATAGGATGAATATGAACTAATCAACAGAGGGAAGGAGTTGGGAAAGGCTTCCTATAAGAAGGTAGGATTTTAGTTGGGATTTAAAGAAAGTCAGAAGATAGGATGAGGAGGGAGAGCATTCCACATGCAGGGGGCCAGCCAATGAAAATGCCCATAATGAGCAGATGGAGTTTCTTATTTAAGAAATAGCAAGGAAGGCAATGTTATAGGATCTAAGACAATGTATGTGGTGCTGTGGGGTTGAGGGAAGAGTGTAAGAGTGGAAATATGGGGGGAAAAAACTTAGATTATGAAGTTTTGAACACATAGATCCATGACCCAAAAAAGTCATATTTAGGAAACTTTAGGAGGTTTTTTCCTGTTTTTTTGGCTATCTAAAATTTTACTAATCCTATCAGTTAAAGACGGTGATGTCAAGAGAAATAACAGTTTAGGCTTAAAATGAGGAATTTTACATATCTCAAAGACTGAGACATGTAATTCAAATATTTTCCTATTTGATCTGAGCTCACTGTAGCAAACAGGTACAAAAAGAGAATGATCACTTCCCTCTGTACATTCATGCAATATCCTCTTGATAATATATTTTAAGTTCTTTGCATTTTAGTTTGAAGGCATCAGTTGCTAAACTAATTTTGGGGATCCATGGATCAGGGCTCAAACGAATTTTTACTGGAATTTCAAACTTGTCCAGATCTGCTGAAACAGCAACCTAAGAAAACATTTTTGGCACCTACTTTTCCATTTCAAGACTGTTATAGATCTCCTCCCAAGTCCAGCTAAGTTCTTTCTTGTCCAGTTAGCTCTGTTAGTTCCTTCTGATTTGGCACAACAAATCCAATTGCATAAGAATGATAACTATTTGCATATGCACAGATGTTATCTATTAACAGGAGATTCTTTAAAGCTGCCTCAACTTTTCCAAAAGAAACATATTCTCCTGCTTGAAGTTTTACAAGATCTTTTTTATGATCGATAATCTTTTAACATCCATCAGGATCAAATTCTCCAATATTTTCTGTATGGAGCCAAGGAGGTTTTTTTTTAAACTCAGTCTCAATTTGTCTCTTAGCATTTCCACCTGTTACTCCTATAATAATTCTGTTTTCTGGGGAAACAATGTTGGATGCACAGGACAGAGAACTGACAACTCTCTAAGAAGGGACATGCTGTCTCAGGTTTGTAATTAGGGCCTCTCCTGCCCACCTGTCTCATGTGTCGGAGGGACTTGAAGATGGACAGCTTTCGAGGCAGCCAGCTGCCACAGTCTGACAGCAGGGAGGGAGTGGTAGAGCATTTGGCTAGTTCCCTCCCATCTGTGACTTCAGGCACTGAAAGAGTTCTCTCCTCTTCTTCACCTTCAGAGTTGTCCCAGCCTTCTGATTCTTCCTCTAAGTCTGCAAGACAGTATGGGAAAAGTTGTTTCCTTGAACTGTTCATTCGACAGAGATAATAGTCCTAAAACTTTATTGTAAGCTACAGATTAAAATGATTACAGGTCAAAAGTGTTTCCTTTTTAAACTTTTTTGGTAGCTGTACTGAGATAACTGCTAGCATACAAATTGAGCTAGTAAAAAAATATTTTTTAAAAATAAGTTTAAAAAATAAAAAAATAAGATCCTTTGCTTTTAGATCATCTATATTTTCCACTATATTCCTTGTCCAAACTGAAATCAAAGACATTCTTTGTAACAAAGAATTTCTTAAAAAGAGAAAGGAAAAAATAACTTTGGTAAAATGAACCAACACATCAAAAAAATTCTGACATTGGTTTCATACTCATGGTATCTCTACACTTCTGCAAAGAAGTACAAAGGAGTCTTCCCAAGTGGTTTAACTTTTTCTCAACTCACTTCTAACTTTGTTTTCAGTTCTTTATAACCATAAAAAGGCTTCTGTCATAAATATTCTGGTATCTAGGTGAAGAAAATGTTCATAGACTTTAACCTAGAGATTCTATTATATTGAGGGATGCCAGTGACAGAAAAAAATACCTCATAAACTCAAAATTACTTTCTGCAATGGTTGGATCAATTTACAACTCCACCAACAACGCAATAATATGCTTGTATTTCTGCAACCCCTCTAACTACTGACTTTTATCATCTGCCAGTTTGCTAGATATGTGGTGAAACCTCATGTTTTAACATACACTAGGTTACTGACTTCATTTCTCCTCTACCTCCATCCCCCAATTCTTTAGTGTCTAGTCAGTTCTATTTTTAACCTATACAAAATATGTTTGATGATTACTGCTTTATCACAATTAGCTCAGTAGACTTAATTATATTTTACCAAAGGAAGGAGAATGGGCTCAAATTCAGAATACATGGTATTATGTATGTGAACATTATGGCAAAGGAGTCATTCACAACTCCTTGTACTAAGTTCTTTCTCCCTTCATAGAATCCTAACTCACAGAGCAAGTACAGAGTTCTGTAAGCAGCATTGTGCTGGATAGGTCATTCAGCTGCTAGGCTGGGCTGGCTCCTGGGGATTGGTGTGTGTCATTTGTTTTTCTCTGACAGGAGCATGGTGACACACAGGAAAATGTTACGGGAAAATCCTTAACTAAATTAAGGATAATAGTTATCTAAGGCATAATATTTTTACTTTGTCAGGGTTCTTTTTTTTTGGTCCTGTGGATTCAGCTATGATTGTTCTTTATCTGGAGCATATATTCATCTTTTAGGGAAGGAGAGAAAGAGGCAGCTCAGAGTAAGTGGGGAAGGGAGAAAATGCCTAGTCTACCAACTTGTTGGTCATGTGACATGGGAGACACCCTTTTAATATATTTAACTTTTATATCAAAAGATAATCAATGGAAAATGGTCTTCAAGTTAAAATAATCAATTATACCACTCATATAAAAGATTTTAAGTCTTTAAAAAATTTGGGAAGTTGGTCACTGTAAGTAGTGGACTGTCAAATCAAGCAAACTTAAAAAACTGTTGTGATAAAGCCCATAACTCTTAATTCCTTGATTTAAAAAAAGTCTCATTATGAATTTGAAAAATATGAACATTTCCATATACAAAGAAAAAAGAAAACTCTGAAATTTCAACTTTTAAGTATAACTTTAAAAAAAATGTAACAAATTCAATATGTTGGTTTCAATGACTTCTACTTGTCTATGTCTCCCTCTGAACTTCCTTCAGTTCTCTCCTGTATATTTCTTAAATGTTTCTTTGATGCTGTTTTCTTTTGATTGCATCTTTACTAGTGGTCCTTTTATCCCTTCATAACACTATTTCTAACTTCATTTATTCCATCAAGTTCTTTCTTTAGTAGAGGCTCAAACTTTTTTCCCTTCTAGTTAATTTTACTCCATTTGAATTCAATCATATTTGATTCATTTACTTCTGACAATCTATTCCACCAAGAATCAAACAATCACCACTTGAAGACTTGGCCAAGTTTCTAACAAATTAAACACTTAGTTTCAATTTTCAAATCATTAGCTCTTTATTCAGTAGGGAGTAGAAGACCTACCTACAAGAGAACAGGGAAAGAGAGTCCCTTTCACTCAATACTATCCATAAATGGACATATAGTAGCAATAGGTAGGATAGGAAAGACATTTCTTTATGCATGCTCCAAATAAGTAAAACTAGAAACTTAAGAAGGGTTAAGATTTAAGTATTCATAGAAAGTAAAATTCTCAGTGTCGCAGGTATCACAGTAAGATGGATCCAGAAGTCTACCTAGAAAGAGCCCTTTCTGGGGCAGCTAGGTGGTGCAATAGATAGAGCACCAGCCCTGAAGTC
>JAJPUD010005842.1:70291-146415 GCA_023553655.1 Myrmecobius fasciatus
TAATTAACATGTAGTGGATATCCTGCCATCTAGGGGAGGGGTGGGGAGTTGGGGGGAAAAATTTGTAACGGAAAGCTATGTAAGGGTTATTGTTGAAGAATTACCCACACATATGTTATGCAAATAAAATAAAAATTAAAAAAAAAAAAAAGACTCCTTGTACAATTGTTGGTGGAACTGTGAACAGATCCAACCATTCTGGAGAGCAATTTGGAATTATGCTCAGAAAAGTTATCAAACTGTGCATACCCTTTGACCCAGCAGTGTTTCTATTGGGCTTATATCCCAAAGAGATCTTAGAGGAAGGAAAGGGCCCCACATGTGCAAGAATGTTTGTGGCAGCCCTTTTTGTAGTGGCTAGAAACTGGAAACTGAATGGATGCCCATCAATTGGAGAATGGCTGAATAAGTTATGGTATATGAATGTTATAGAATATTATTGTTCTGTAAGAAATGACCAGCAGGATGATTTCAGAGAGGCCTGGAGAGACTTGCATGAACTAATGCTGAGCGAAGTGAGCAGAACCAGGAGATCATTGTACCTGGCAACAAGACTATATGATGATCAGTTTTGATGGACATGACTCTCTTCAACAGTAAAATGTTTCAAACCAGTGTCAATTGTTCAGTAAAGAAAGCCATATATACCCAGAGAGAAGGATATGAAATGTTGACCACAACATAACATTTTCATGGTCTCTATTGATGTTTGCTTACATTGGATTTCCTTTCTCAGATATTTTTTGTTCACGTAGATACGATTGCTCTTGCACAGCAAGATAAGTATGGAAACATGTATACATATATTCAACTTGTCAAATATTTTAATATAATTAACATGTAGTGGACTTCCTGCCATCTAGGGGAGTGGAGGGGAATGGGGGGGGAAATTTGTAATGGAAAGCTTTGTAATGGTCAATGTTGAAGAATTACCCATACATATGTTATGCAAATAAAAAGCTTTAATTTAAAAAAAAAAAAGTGTGAGTAACTTCTTGGAGGAGATGTAAAACAATGCAAACTAATGTTATATTCATTTCTTAATAAAAATTTGCAGCTAAAAAAAAAATCTCCCTGTATAGACATGGTTTTGGCTTAACAGAGATCCAGGCACCAGCCAGCCCAACCCTCAGCAGGTTCCACCCAGCCTGTCCTTGGTAAGTCCATGTTTAGTTGATGTTTATGTTTAGTTGAAAAAATGGCAATCAAGCCTTTTGCAATCTGTTAACAGAGTTTGGGCACAGTCATGGCCCCACTTTTATGTTTAGGCCCCATTTTCTATGAGAAGATAATAACTGAATGCACTTCTGGAGGATCACATGACATAATCAGGCTCTGAACCTTTGTGGTTGAGACACCCTTAGAAGAGACTCTGATGTCAGCAGGAAAAGCTGGGGCATAAAGATGAGGGGTCTGATTTTGTCCACCACCCCCATTTTATAGATGAGGAAGCTAATGAGGAAGCAGGGCAAGATGTAATCAATATATGAACACAGGAAGAATTCACTGATAAGAAGAACAATTCTACTTCCTCTCAGTCTGAAAGGAAGGAGAGGAGAAAAAGAAAGCAAAGAACCACTCTAGAAAGAAATCTGACAAATTCCTCCTGCAGTCTTTCTTCTGCTCAGTAAGATATAAATACCCACCTCTCCTGTCACCAGCACGGAACTTTTGGCTCCACATAAGTCAGAGGGCACAAATTCAGTTCATTTCCACATGATCCTACATTGGTAAATGCACATGCTGTTTAGTGGTAAGATGCTCCATATTCTAGAGATAAGTTAAAAAAAAAAATCGGAATTAATTCCCAAAGTAAGAATCTCAAAGCATAAAGACAAGCAGATTGGTTCCAAAGGATTACAGATTAAAATGAACAAAGGGAGATTCATGATAATGGATAGGATGAGGCTGGCATTTCATCCAACTTGCTTGTACCATTTTTTAATATGCAGAAAGTGGTTAATGGGTTAGGGCCTATAAGCAAACAATCCTCAAATTCTGTTAGTTAAAAGAGTATCAAAGAGATAGTCTTCTTTCTAACTCTTCTTGCCTGAAATACAAGTGCTAATTGAGCACCACTTATTTACATTGCTTTATGAACCACCACCTGAAGAATGGCGATCACCATTATTACACAAAAAGAGAATTACTAAGAATGAACCTCAAAAAACCATGACTAAAATGCAAAACAAAAGCAATAAATTGATTTAAAGGGGAAGCTGGCCATTTGGGCAACACTGTCAAAACTATTTCCCTGTTCCCAAGTCAAAAACTGAAACTAGCCCACCCCTAATGTTTAAGACAACAGTATTAACCAATAATATTAACTAACATCTAATAGCATCTTAAGGTTTGCAAAGCACTTTACTGATATCACATTTGATTCTTATAGGAAATCTAAGAAGTAGGTGCTATTATTATCCCCATTTTACAAATGAGGAAAACTGAGGTAGAGATTAAATAACTTGCCCAGGATCATAGCATCTGAGGCTGGATTTGAAATAAGATCTTCTGGACTCCAACCTTAGTTCTCTATCCACTGTACTATCCAGCTGCCTAAATAAGGGTCCCTCTACCAGGACAGGCACAGTAGTATGATTGAACCCAGAGAAATACTCTGGTCACTAACACTTGTTTCTGCCACTTTCTTTTTTTTCTTTCTTTCTTTTTGGTTTTTTTTTTTTTTTAAAGCTTTTTATTTGCAAAACATATGCACAGGTAATTTTTCAACACTGACCTTGCAAAGCTTTCTGTTACAAATTTTTCCCTCCTTGCAAGTTTCCACAGTTCTCTGTTTTTCAGTAAGCTGTGGTGGATCTGGGAAGTCAGAAGTTCATTATTCCTATTTAATCCCTGGCTATAATAGGCCAATCAAAAAAAGTTACCTAAAAGCAGTGTGTTTACTTCATGGTTAACTTAACTGGTTGCCAAAGTACAGTCCTGGACAACCTCTTATTTATAATAACCTACTCACTCTTGAAATACTCCTGGCACCGTTCCTACACATGTGTGCATGTGTGCATACAACTAAACTTACATGTACATACACATACACTCTTTGAGATACATAATTGACACCATATATGAAACACTACTATAACTAGCAAACCAAAGAATCTTTTGTTACAGTAGTAAAGGTTCAGGCCCCAAATGGTGAAAAGGAAACGGAAGACTTTGTGTTTTAATATCTTTTAGAAAAATTAAGTCCCTGCATGAACTGATGCTGAGTGAAACGAGCAGAACCAGGAGATCATCATACACAGCAACAACAGTATTACATGATGATCAATTCTGATGGACATGGCTCTCTGCAACAAAGAATTGTCTCAAACCAGTTTAAATTGTTCAATGAAGAAAACCATATACACCCAGAGAGAGGGATATGAAATATGGACCACAACGTAACATTTTCATGTTCTCTATTGACATTTGCTTGCATTGTGTTGCCTTTCTCTGATTCTTTTTTTTTCTTGTAGATAGGATTTTTCTTGCATAACTTTTCAAGCATTTCAACATTATTAACATGTAGTGGACTTCCTGTCATCTAGGGGAGGGGAGGAGACTGGGGGTAAAATTTGTAATGGAAAGCTTTGTAAAGATCAATGTTGGGGAACTACCCATATACATGTCATACAAATAAAAAGCTTTAAATAAAAAAAAAAAAAGAAAAATTAAGTCCCTAAGAATCCAGTTCAATTTGGTTATGAACTGCTGTGGATTATCAAGTAATTAGCAATTTTCAAGTTTGTAACATCATCCTTTTACCTCTATACCTCTCCCTCCCACTAAATGTTTCCTCACCTTCCTTTCCTCCTCCCTAAAAATTAAAGTTTTTACTTTGTGCTATCTTGTCTTAAAGAAAACCTGTCATACAGAAATTGTCATATAAATGTGAAGAGCATAAGACTAATAGTTAAGATACCTGGATTTATTCCTAATTCTTCCACTAAATTTCCCTTGGGCCTCCTAACTTTTTTTAATCTATAAAATGAGAAATATTGTCCATGTCCAAACAAAAGATAAAAAGGATCCAGGATATAAAATGGACAATTTTGATTATATATAATTAAAAAGATTTTGCAAAACAAAACCAATGCAGCTAAAATTAAGAGAGGAAGCAGGTAGATGCGGGGGAGGGAATCTTTGCAACAACTTTTTCCAATAAAGATCTAATTTCTAAAATATGTAGGGAACTCTTCTAAATTAAAAGAATAGCCATTCCCCAAATTATAAATGGTCAAAGGATGTGAATAATCATTTTTCAATGAAAGAAATCTAAGCTTTCAATAGCATATGACAAAAATGTTCTCAATCACTAATAATTAAGGAAATGAATTTTAAAACATCTCATACCCAACAGTTTGTCAAAGTTGACCAAAAAGGAAAATGAAAAATGATAAAGAGGATTGTGGTAAAACAGTTATATTATTGCACTGTTGATGAAACTGTAAACTAGTCCTGTCATTCTGGAAAGGAATATGGAACTATGCCCCTCATTAGCTGTATATGCACTTCAATCCAGGAATCAATATTAGGTATAGACCCCAAAGACTTCCAGTTCTTTCCTGTGGCAAGCAACTGGAAACTATATACATGCCCATCAATTAGGGAATAGATGAAGAAGTTATGGTACATGAATGTGATGGAATACTATTGCGCTAAAAAAAATGATGGAGGCGTGGAACCTGGGAAGATTTAGATGATAGAATGAAGTGAGCAGAACCAGGAGAACAATTTTTATAATTAACATTACTGCACAAACAAATAACTATGAAAGACTTTAGAACTGTGACCAACACCACCATGACCAGTCATAGTTCTAGAGGATTCATGACAAAACATGTTACCCATCTCCTAACAGAAAAGCAATGGATTTAGAATATAGATTGAGACAGTTTTTTTTAATGTGGCCAATGTGAGAACATTGGGGAAGCTAGTTGGCACAGTGGACAGTGTGTTGGGCTTAGAGTCAGGAATACTCCTCTGAATTTAAATTTGGTCTCAAACACTAGATTTATGTCCCTAGGCATTCACTTAATTCACTTTTTGCTTCAGTTTTCTCATCTATAAAACGAGCTGGAGGAGGAAATGACAAATCTGGTATATTTGCTAAGAAAACTTCAAATAGAATCACAAAGAATTGAATATGACTGAAACAACTGATCAAAAACAAAGCATGTGAGAATTTAACAGTTTGACTATACACATGTTTGAAACACGTTTTGTTTTGCTTTCTTTGTAGATGCAGAAAAAAGATGAAAGGAAAAGAAAATAAACTGAAAAAAAATAAAAAACAAGGAAAGATCATGGACGTTGGTTTCACAAAAATAGACAAATAAAATAATGGAGAGGGGCTTAATTACCCTTCTTTTCCAGCTTCTGATGCTAAATAGTAGACCAAAATGTGAGTGGAAAGAATTTTTGGAAGTATTTAGTCCAATCTTTCATTTCACTGATGAAGAATTTATACATTAAGACTTCTGACAAGAATAAACAGAAGAAAATACCTAATCAAATGCAACAAATACTATAGGTTAAGCAGTTTAAGAAAATCCTCAACAAGAGGAGGTAGAACTCAAAAAAAAAAAAAGGCACTGGTCTCAAAAATTCTTAAGAATAGATGAAAAACAGATAAATAACAAAATTAGACAACTGAAAGAAAATCAACAGCTTAGAACAAAGATGGTAAACTTTAGTCAGGTACTGAGCTTTTTTTTAATATATCCTTCACTTGGGAGTATGAAACTTGAGACTAGAAACAGTCATTTTTTCTATTTGTATCCCCAGCATTTATCGCAGTTTTTGGCAATGAGTAAATACTCATTCATTTATTTGTTCATACAAAGAAATGCAACTGCAATTTAAAAAAATAAATACTATTGCAGAGTTTATTTTTTTTAATTTTTTTAAAATTAAAGCTTTTTATTTTCAAAACATAGTTTCCAACATTCACCTTTGCAAAACCTTGGGTTAATTTTTTTTTTCCTTCCTTTGTCCCCATCCCCTCCTCTAGACATGTTCAATTCATCTATCTATCTATCTATATATATATACATATATATATATGTATTTCCACAATTATCATGATGCACAAGAAAAATCAGATCAAAAAGGAAAAAAAAAGAAGAATACAAAATACAAGCAAATAACCATTAAAGAAAAAAAAGGTGAAAATACTATGTTGTGATCCACACTTATTTCCCACAGTCCTCTCTCTGAATACAGATGGCTCTCTTGATCATAAATCCACTGGAATTGGCCTGAATCACCATGCTGTCACTGCAGAATTTATAATAGAGAAGAAAATTTGACACAGTCTGACATGCACCTTATTACCTAGATTTGGGGAAAGTAGATTTCAGAGGGTTCAGAGGAAAAATAAGTAGCATCCCATGAACTAAAATGCTTCATGGGGAGTCAAGCCTAGCAGAACTTAAGATATACTCAAGAATAAAATCCTGAAGATAAATGAAAAAAAGGGATTTGTCTGAAAAGAGTAATGTGGATGCACAGGAACTCATCAACAAATTCTGATTTTTAAAAAGGTTTGTAAAGAAGATTGAAGCAAGACCAAGTAACAGAAAATGTATATAAAAATGTGGCATCGTTACATAAAAATAACATCAGGAATTCTAAAGCTCAGGATAAGCTGGTGCTGAGGAGGACGGCCAAGGGCAACAAAAAAAGGGCTTAGAGCAGTTTTTTAAGTATTAATCTTCTTGGAGTAGATGGGATGATAAATGACAAAAAAGAAAATACAGAGCTACTCAATTCTTAATTTTTTTCTGTTTTTCCTATAAAGTAGAATGGCACAGATTAGTAATGAGAACAGAAAAATGACTAAGCGGAAGTTGAAAAATAAGATATCTAAGACATTAGTAAGGCAGCATCTAGCTATGCTTGATGAATTAAAGTCACCTAGACCAAATGAACTACATATTAGGGTCCTGGAAGAACTGGCTATGTGACTGTACAATACTGTTATCAGTGATATTTAGAAGATCATAGAAGATGATAGAGGTACCACAAGATTGGAGATGGGCCAAATTTTGTTTTGGTTTTAAGAAAAAGGGAAGAGATAAGAGTCTGAAAACCACAGACCAGTGAGTTTGACTTCAACTGATAGGAAAATTATTGAAAGAACCATCAAAGAATCAGTTGGTGAATAACTAAAAAAGGGAAGAAGAAATTATAGAAAGCCTGCATGACTTCTTCAAAAACAAATTAACCTCATTTTCTTTTTTGACATTTTTGATTACTAAACTAGAAGATGAGGGGAATGCCACAGATATAGTTTATATTTTTTTACAAAGATTCTGATAAAGTATCTTATACTATTCTATACTAGAGAAGAGGCAGAGTTTTAAATATTAAACATTAATATAATTTGATGGTCAGCTAGGTTGACTTAAAGAACAGTTGTTTAAGATTCACTGTCAGTGCCCCAAGAGGCCTCCAGTACAATACCTCAAGAACCTGGGTTTGTTGGCTCTATGTTATTTAACATTTTTGTGCACTATTTCATTAAAGGCATATGTGCATCAAATTTGCAGATTTGTAGCTAAGACAGTGGATGATGGAAGTTAGGATCCAAAGGGATCTCAACGAGCTAAGGCTTCAAGCTAGATTTCCCTTTAGGTACCAAAAAACAAAACAAAACAAAAACCCCACAATCCAATTCTAGAAATAAAAGAGGGAAAAATAATGTAAATTGAAAGCTTACTATGAAACAGCAGAGTAATGTGGCAGCTCAAAAAGCTAATGAAATCTTGGAATTCATTAGGAGGCCCATAGCTTCTAAAAACAAAGAGGAGTTCTCATTGTACTCTATCCTAGTCAGACCTCATCTGGAGTATCGAGTTTAATTCTGAGCATCATAGTTTAAGAACACTGATAACTTGAGCAGGAACAAGCAGAAAAGGGAAATCAAAATGTTGAAGGGCCTTGAATTTCACATACAAGCACTGCTTAAAGGAAATGCATATGTTTATCTTGGAGAAAAGATTCAGGGGTGAGATGATAACTGAGTTCAAGTACCCAGAGGACTGTCATGTGGAGGAGGGATCAGACTTGTTCTGTTTGGCTCCAGAGAGCAAAGAAGCCAATTAAAGCTAAAGTCAGGAAAAACTTCCTAACAATTAGAGCTGTCCAAAAATTAAAGCGCTTGCCTTGACAGGAGGAGGACCACCCCTCCTTGGAGGTCTTCAAGCAGAGACTGGACGACCACTCGTCATGTATGTTGTCCCAGAGCTTCCTTCATGTGTGGAAGGGACTAGATGGAAGCAGAGGGCTCTTGAGTCTCAAATTCTGTTAATCTGCAAAAGGAAATTTTAGAATATTACATATCATAAAGCAACAAGAAAAAGGCTGGTAACAAAAATTAACTTATTCGGCGAAAGCGAATACAATTCTATAGTAAAAAATGTGAACTTTAGAATAGAACATTCAAGTTGAGAAAACCAGAGATGGGTAAGAACTTTTGCAACTCTGACACAACAAAAGAAAACTAGAATGGTGAAGCAATGTGAAGAAAATAAATGATCAAGTTCATATCGCCTAATTGGCAGGATGAGGTGAGGGACAGAGACTACTGTCTCTTCAAAACCTACTATCTTCACATTGTTAGTGGATCGTGAACGGATCTAACTATTTTGGAGAGAAATTTGGAACTATCTATGCTCAAAAAGTTATCAAACTGTGCATACCATTTGACCCAGCAGTGTTTCTATTGCGCCTATATCCCAAAGAGATCTTAAAGGAGGAAAAGGGACCTATATGAGCAAAAATGTTTGTGGCAGCCCTTTTTGTAGTGGCTAGAAACTGGAAACTGAATGGATGCCCATCAATTGGAGAATGGCTGAATAAATTATGGTACATGAATGTTATGGAATATTATTGTTCTGTAAGAAACGACCAACAGGAGGATTTCAGAGAGTCCTGGAGAGACTTACATGAACTGATGCTGAGCGAAATGAGCAGATCCAGGAGATCATTGTACATGGCAACAAGACTGATGGACATGGTTTTCTTCAACAATGAGATGTTTCAAACCATATACACCCAGGGAGAGGCCTGTGGGATCTGAGTGTGGACCAGAACATAGCATTTTCATGCTTTCTATTGATATTTGCTTGCATTTTGTTTTCCTTCCCAGGGTTTTTTTTTTTGTTTGTTTTTTTGTAGAACTGATTTTTCTTGTACAGCAAGATAACTGTATAAATATGTATACATATAAAAAAAAATCTACTATCTTCAAGAGGTTAGGAAGGAGTAAAGAAACTACATGAGGTTTTCATCTGTTTAGTTTCATTTAAAAGTTATTTTTTAAAAAGGGAGGGGGGAGACAATATATTAAAGAAACGAAGGAGAAACAGTTTTATCTTCTATTAGAAAGTTTCTCCAAAATCATTCTTAGTACTTTATCTTCCCTCTGTGATTATCTCCAATGGATCTTGTTGGTACATAATCATTTTCATATTGTTTTACCCATGTGAGCCTGGACTTCTTGATAGTAAAGAATGTATCCAAAGTACTTAGCACTGTGCCTGGAACAATGTGCGCACTCAATAAATGTTTGTTAGATTACTTCACATAAGTAAGGTGCATCAAAAAAAGAAATGTAAAATCCAGAGATGAAGGTAGGAGGAATGGCTATCTCATGAGCATCACTATTATCTGATCAGGGGAAAGAAAAATTGAATTCATACAGAATAAAAGTCAATAGGTAAAATGGGTTAGGAGAGAGATTATGAGGGAGGGCAAAATCGGGAAGAGAATGATTACAAGCAACATAAGTTTCCACCTGAAGTAGTGAACATAAAGTGAGATGAAAAAGGCAGAAAGGAAGAGCATGGGTAAATAATCTGTTCTGGGAAGGCTGAAGAGAGGAAAGGCAAGAATAGTAGGATAAGACAAATCCAAATGGATAACTCATTCCCCTTCTCTTTAAAAAAAAAAAAAAGAGGTGAGTGAGTAGTAAAGGGAAGAAAAATTACAATAGGAATATGATGGAGCAAAAAAACATAAGCAATAATCATAATCATATAATGAATGAGATTAACTTGCTCACAACACAGAGATGTAACAGAATGAAATTAAAAGTAAAATTCCCTCAGTACACTGTTAACAGGAAAAAACTTGAAACATAAAAATAAAGTTAAAACAATCGTTTGCAAAAACTGAGAAATATAACATCCTTCCAAATTCCTTCTATGTAACAAATATGGTCCTGATACCCAAAGCAAGGAGAAAGAGAAAACTATAGCACTCTCTTAATGAACAGTAATGCAAAAATACTGAATAAAATATTAGCAAAGAAGCTAAAGTAACATATTTTTAAAAATTATTCTCCATGACCAAGTCGAATTTCCATGAGGAATGCAATACTGGTTCAACATTAAGAAAATTGTAAACACTGCAGACAATATTAACTTTTTAAAATAACAAAAGCCACATTATTTTTTTAAATTTTATTTGCATAACATATGTGTGGGTAATTCAACATTAACCCTTACATAGCTTTGTTACAAATTTTCCCCCCCAACTCCCCACCCCTCCCCTAGATGGCAGTATATCCACTACATGTTAATTATGTTAAAATACTTAAGCCACATTATTTTTGCTTAATATTATAACAAATAAACTACCCAGGGTTTACTTTTTAATAGAACTAGAAAAATATCAAAGAACAAAAGATCAAAATTGTCCAAGATCAAGAATCTCAAAAGAAACAATGAAAAAAAAAAAAAGATATGAAGGTTATAAAAAAGCAGTTTTCTATTTAATACTGATTTAAAATGTTGATCAGAAGAACACGTTGGGTACATAAGATCCCAGTAGCAACTGAACATAGTAACATAGTATTTGATAAACCCAAAGGCAACAAATATTGTGTTAAATTTGAAAAAAACTTGGGAAAATTGGAAGCAGTCTGGTTGAAATTAAGTTTGGACCAACATCTCATACTATATATCACAATAAGTTCCAAAAATCTTGCATAAGTAAAATCTATATATTAGGGGAATGAGAAAACTCTGTGGCAAATTTTCCTGATAAAGAACTGATATCCAAGATTCACAGGGAAATAATAAAAAATATTTAACAACATAGGATATTTATTAATAATTAATAATAATGGGGCAGCTAGTTATGCAGTGGATAGAACACCAGCCCTGAAGTCAAAAGAACCTGAATTCAAATTCAACTTCAGACAGACACTTCCTAGCTGTGTGACCCTGGGCAAGACACAACCCCAATTGCCTCAGCAAATAATAATAATAATAATAATAATAATAAGCTATTGTACATGAAAAGGCAATTAACCAATGAAAAAAATGCAAGCAACAAACCCTATATGAAAACATGCTCCGAATCACTAATATGAGAAATATAAAGGTGTTCTGACTTATACTCATTAACTGAACTGGAAAAGATTGCAAAGGACAATAGTAACTGTTAGTGGATCAAGGAAGCTAGGTATACTAAAACTGTCGATTACAACTGTCAATTGGTACAGGCATTTTGGAACACAATAAGGAATTATAATTAAAAATTTTATTTCACTATACATGCCCTTTAGCATAGCTTTGTCACTATCATAGACCCAAAAGAGTTCAAAAGCAGAGAGAAAGGTCTAATACATGCAAAAATCTTTTTTTTTTTTTAAAGCAGAACTGCATTTGTTGAAGAAAAAAAGGAAATAAATTCTTTGCCCATCAATTTAGGAATAGCTGAACAAATTATGGCATATGTATATAATGGAACATTTATTTTACTGTAAGAAATGATGAATATCATTCCCAAATTCAGAGATTTGGGAAAATTTATAGGATTGAATATATTACTAAATGAGAACCAGGAAAATTTGTATAAAACCTTTGATATTGTAAAGGAAAACAATTCTGAAAGACTTCAGAACTGACCAACACAGTAACTAATGACTTCAGAGAACTGATGACCATGTTTACCTCCCACCTCTTAGCAGATAGGTTGGAGGGACAACATGGTAAAGTACATTTTCAGACATAGTATGTTGATTTATTTTACTTGGCATTACACATTTATGACAAGGGGGGGCTTCGACTTGTAAAAGTGAGAGGAATCACTGGATAGTGAGAGAGATGCAAAAAGAAAGAGTAGCAATAATTTTTAAAAATGCATAGAAGAGTTCAGATGAGGGCAGATGAGTCCTTACTATTCTATTAAATTAAAATACTTAAAAACCTCTCCATAAACATGACTAATATGGAAATATTTTACAAGATTACACATGCATAACCTATATAAAAGTGCTTAGCGTCTCAGGGAAAGGAAGAAAGGGAATTTGAATTCAAAATTTTAAAAAATGCTAAAAATTTTTACATGTAACTGGGGAAAATAATATATTATTCTAACTTTTAAAAACACATAAAATAAAAAATTTTCCATAATAAAAGTTCCCAGTTTCCTATGTAATCTTTTTAAAAAATATTGATATGTTCCTGTTAAATGATGTTTTTATATATATATATATATGTTTTAATTCCTTGAACTGGATAATCCTTCCCTCTTAAGAGGATGAAGCACTAGATAAGACTTCAATCTCCCCCCTTCTCTCCCCTTTCCCAAATCCTCATAGCAGTAATAGAAAAGGTGAAAGATCTCTGGCTGCAGGAAGGCCAAGACTGCAATGGGCTAAGATCCTTTAGTTCTCCCCACCCCACCCCCATACCAAAGTCAGTCCAAGCAGTCTTTATCACACTCTCCCCACATCCGTCCATATCACCACGTCTTATCAGCTCTCTCAATTCCTTCCTTCTGGGTCCCCAAACCCTTCTCTTCAAGGCTCTGACTCACTCATTCTCGCTCTTTCCCTTTAACACCGTTCCATCTCACACTTCTATGCCTCCTCAGCACCCCAACACTGATTCTCTTGGGGAAGCACTTTTTGCTATGGCAATGACTGGTAACAAAGCGGGTGCCCAACAATTAAGCTTCTCAGACTAATCCTGCTTCCCTTTATGGCCCTTCCACCTTCATGAGCCCTATCCCATCTAACGACCCCTCTCCAGTGGTTCTCCAATCCGATGACCCTTGCTTACTCAGTCACCCCTCCATCCAATGATCCTTCCCCTTGTCCACCTCCCATCCCGTCCTATGACCCTAATGAACCCTCTCCCTAGTTTCCTCCCATTCAGTGATTCTAGACATCGGTCGCCCCCATGACCCTTGCCCCAGGTTATTTTCATCCGACGACCCTCCCTAGTCTTCCTCCCTTCTAATAACCTTCCCCATTAACCACAATCACATGTACACACATTCAAACACGCCCACCCGAACCTGCACTCTAGCACTGCCCCCAGGTCCGGCCTCCAGGCCCTAGTTTACCAGAGACCCGGCCCGGCCCCGCCTCGACCCCCTAGCCCATCCCTTCATCCTCCCTCCGCCCCCCTGCACACCAGCTCTCTTCCTTTCCTACAGCAAAGATTCCCTCAGCCCGCGACCCCATAGCACTCACCTCCGGCCCCAACAGCAGCTGTACCGGGGGAGCCCGGGCCAGGAGCGCCTGACACGGGCGAGGCATACCATTCGCTAAACCGTGGGCATAGGGAGAGACTGCTTATCGAGGGAAGAGAAATTGCCTTCTAAAAGAAATCTCACAACACAGAGACATCCAGTCCTCTTTTATGGAAGATATAAACCTAGAAAATCAAGAGATCTGGCAGAAATAAATTTCGGACGTCTTTTCATCTTTCTCTCCCCCGAGTACTTCCCCCCCATGAAATTACCAAAATGGTTCTGGCCACCCATTCCGGGAGAAAATAGCAAGAAGAAATCGTTTAGAGTCTAAGGGAAGTACAGACTTTAAAAAGAAAAAAAGGGGAGGGGTAGCTAAAATTTAAAAGCCCGTTCATATATCTAGTCCACTTTTGAAAAGAAATGAAAGAGAAAGAACACTTTTGTAACTGCGACGTGCACTCCCACTTCTTTTACTTGTGGTATTTGACTTGCACTGAATACTAAATATCCCATTTCACCAGGGTGGTGAAATGGTACGATCCGAAAGGGAGGTGCTGTGGGAGTGGGGGAAGGCGGCCGTCATGTGATGCTGCTTATAGTTTCTACTCCGCCAGATTCGGTAACTCGTGGCTGGGCGGGGTGAATGGGCTCGTGGGTGTGGGCACAGCTGTTCAGCCTTCCAGCATCTCTCTCCCAGAACCTGAAAGAGTGTATTTGTAGATATAATCAGCATTTCTCAGCCTGATGCTGTCAAATCATCTAGCACTTAAGCGCTCTATGTTCCAGACAGTCTTAAGTCCTGTGCAAATGCTTTTTAGTAAATAAAATATCAGTTATCCTTGCTTGCCGAGTCCCAGTGGTCAAAAAAGAAAATTCATCACCTGGAATGGGGGTGGAGGAGAGAAAGGGCAACCTTCAGTAGAAAAGCCTCTCCGCAACGTTCCTGGGTTGGTCACCATTTACACATAGAATTTGCATTGCACTAGCACTGCTTTTGAAATTCCAGAGTCCCTTTTTGCCAAATGGGGGCACTGGGAGTAGGATGCCTCATCCTCATTTAATCAAAATTTAAACCGCTTACCAAAGCGCACCCAAGAAGAGCCTGGGTGGAGTCAAATTTCTTAGAAAAATCTGGATTATGCTGCCACCCACTGTCCACAGCTGAACTGGGGATGGAACCTGTCTTATCTTCAGTTATATGCTCTTAAAAAGCAAATGTTGCCTCTTTCCCTAGCCTTGATATTTTAATGCGGGGGTTAACATTTTTTTATGTACTCCTTTGGCAGGCTGAAGCCTATGGATTCTTCAAAAAATTTTAATAATAGTTTTTAATTTTTCCAAATACATGCAAAGATAGTTTTCAACATTCATTTTTGCAAAACCTTGTGTTCCAAATTTTTCTCCCTCTCTCCCCCTTTCCTAGATAGGAATCCAATATAGGTTAAACATGTGCAATTCTTCTAAACATTTCCATATTCATAATGCTACTCAAAAAAAGATCAAAAGAAAAAAACACAAAGTAAAAACAAACAACAAAGGTGAAAATACTATGCTTTGATCCACATTTAGTCACATTGTCTCTCTCTGGATGCAAAGGCGCTCTATCACAAGTATATTGGAATTGCTTTGAATGATCACCTCATTGTTGAAAAGAGCCAGGACTCCTGAGGGAACTGAGTGTGGATCACAACACAGCATTTTAAGCTTTCTGTGAATATTTCCCTGCATTTTGTTTTCCTTCTTAGGTTGTTTTTTTTCTCTCTCTTTCTAGATCTGATGTTTCTTGTGCAGTAAGATAATTGTATAGATATGTATACATATATTGGATTTGTCATATAATTTAACATATTTAGCATGTATTAGATTACCTGTCATCTAGGGGTGGGGGTGGGGAGAAGGAGAGGAAAAGCTTGGAACAAAAAAAAAAAGTTTTGCAAAGGTCAATGTAGAAAAATCACTCATGTTCTGTAAATAAAAAGCTTTTAATTAAAAGAAAAAGAAAAGAAAAGAGCCAGGACTGTCACAGCTGATCATCACATAATCTTATTGCTGTGTACAATGTTCTTTTGGTTCTACTCACTTCCCTTGGGTTCATGTACAGAATTTTTTCTAGATTTTTCTGAAATCAGCCTGCTTGTCATTTCTTATAGAACAATAATATTCTATTACATTCATATACCATAACTTATCCAGCCATTCCCCAACTGATGGGCATCCACAGAATGTTTTAAAATGCACAAAATACATTAGATTGCAAAGGAAAAGAATTATACTGAAATACCTGTGTTTTTAAAAGTTCAGAGATCTCAGGTTAAAAACCTTCCTACATTTATGTTTCCTTAGCTTTCCTATGCCTTCTTGCACATGCAAGTCTACTACTTGCAAATCCTCTTCCCTGGCAAATATTCACCATTTGATTTCTACACTGCGAGGCTATGGGACCCTGCTGAGAGAGAGTACAGAGGCCACCTTGACCTGTGGTGCACAATAAGTTTTCTGCCACGTTGAAGAAATGCCCTTGTTGAGCAAGGAGCACTGGTGCATGGCATGGGAATGGGTTGAGCCTGAGGGTCACAGCTAGTTGCTCATGAGCAAGGATGCCTTGCCAGGGCCTCTCCCCTGTGAGCGGGTTGCTGATGTGTTGGTTCTCCTCCCGTTGGCAGATACCATGCATATGCAATGCCCACGAGCTGCTTCTCTGAATGGGGATTGGGGATTGCCTACTGTTCATGCGCCAATAACGCTTGCAAAACTGTGTATCAACAAGGCTGTGCAGCATAATAAAGTGGAGCTCTTTCCCCTGACTCATTCATCTCACCTCTGAGATCAAAAGGGTCATACGAGGTGAGCTCTTAAAAGATAGCCGCAACACTACACATATTACTTCAGAGCTGATGAATTTTAAGACAATTATGTTGAAAATCAAGCCGATTCCTTATTTGCTCCATAATTTTCTGCTACTACTTTGATTCTCTTTTTCTTCTTCCTCCTTTCCCCTTGCTTTATAAGTGCCTCTTTCTCATCACAAGTCACCAAGCCTGAATTTCCCCAGCTACTTTCTTCCAGACTTCAAAAATCCTTAGCAAAAGTATAACTTCCCATTAGTCATACAGGAGTCATACCTCCATCTTCCATCTCCTCCAAGCTTTTAATCCACTGATGCATATCTCTTCCTTACCACAAATTCCTTCTTACCTACTTACAAATGTGCTTTGGTTTCCCCATTTTAAAAAAGCCAAAAAAAAAAAAAAAAAAAAAAAAAAGGCCTTAATCCTTTTCAGCTATTATCTCATCATATCACTGCTAAACTTCTACTTTTCATTAATCTTTCTCCTCAATCCCTGGGTTTACCTTCTGGGTTGATTGACCATTTGATTGATCTCCTAATCATTAAATCTAATGACTTTTTTTCAGTCCTTATCCATTTTGACCTCTCTGAGGACTTGGACATTGTAGACCATCCCATCCTGATAAATCAGGAAAGGAGACAAAAGGTACAGTGGGAGATTTCATTTCCCTTTTTGTTCCTAGGGTCATCATTCCAGTACATGATCTATACTAGCATATATCCCTCATGAACAATTGTTCCAATAACTTCTTTAAAGTTCTTTCTTGCCTTCATTCTTTTTACTCTCCAATTCATACTATGGCAGAGTTAATCTTCTTATGTATATTTCTGGTTATGTTTTTGTTTTTTTTCCTGTCAAGATATTTTTGGTGCCTACTGCCTCCTGACTAAAGTTCACACTTCTGTTGGCCTTTCAAGCTGTCTACAAATCAAGACACCTTACTTCTGGAGCTGGACTTCACCATTCTACCAATATTTATATACTTTACACACCAACATGAAAATTCAGTACCTCAAACATACTTGCCCTGGGCTTTTGCTCAGATTAGGCTGTCCCTTGTTCAAGATGATTTCTCCCTTTTTAAAATTTGTTTTTGTTTAATAAAGCTTTTTATTTACAGAATATGTGAGTAATTTTTCTACATTGACCTTTGCAAAATTTTCTGTTCCAAATTTTTCCTTCCTTTCCCCCAACCCCTCCCCTAGATGGCAGATAGTCTAACACATGTTAAATATGTTAAAATATGTGGTAAATCCAATATATAGATATGTATCTATACAGTAATTTTTCAGCACAAGAAAAATTGGATCTAGAAAGAGAAAAAAAAAACCTAAGGAAAAAACAAAACAAAATGCAAACAAACATCAGCAGAAAGCATTAAAATGCTATGTTGTGGTCTATACTCAGTTCCCACAGGTCTCTCTCTGTGTGTAGATGGCTTTCTTCATTACCGAACAATAGGAACTGGTTTGAATCACCTCATTGTGGAAGAGAACCATGTCCATCAGAATTGACCATGGTATATTCTTGTTACTGTATATAATGATCTCCTGGTTCTGCTCATTTCACTTAGCATCAGTTCATGCAAGTCTCTCCAGGCCTCTCTGAAATCATCCTGCTGGTCGTTTCTTATAGAACAATAATATTCCATAACATTCATATACCATAATTTTTTCAGCCACTCTCCAATTGATGGGCATCCATTCAGTTTCCAGTTTCTAGCCACTACAAAAAGGGCTGCCACAAACATTTTTGCACATGTGGGTCCCTTTCCTTCCTTTAAGATCTCTTTGGGATATAAGCCCAATAGACACTGCTGGGTCAAAGGGTATGCACAGTTTGATAACTTTTTGAGCATAATTCCAAATTGCTTTCCAGAATGGCTGGATCCGTTCACAGTTCCACCAACAATACATTAGTGTCCCAGCCTTCCCACATCCCCTCCAACATTCATCATTATCTTTTCTTGTCATCTTAGCCAATCTGACAGGTGTGTAGTGGTATCTCAGAATTCTCTTTATTTGCATTTCTCTGATCAACAGTGATTTAAAGCACCTTTTCATATGACTAGAAATAGTTTCAATTTCTTCATCTGAAAATTGTCTGCTCATATCCTTTGACCATTTATCAATTGGAGAATGGCTTGAATTCTTTTAAATTTGAGTTAATTCTCTACACTTTATCAGAACCTTTGAATGTAAAAATGTTTTCCCAGTTTATTGATTCCCTTCTAATCTTGTCTGCATTAGTTTTGTTTGTACAAAAACTCTTTAACTTGATATAATCAAAATTATCTATTTTGTGATTAATAATGATCTCTAGTTCTTCTTTGGTCACAAATTCCTTCCTCCTCCACAGATCTGAGAGATAAACTATCCTATGTTCTTCTAATTTGTTTATAATATCATTCTCTATGTTTAGATCATGAATCCTATGTCTAGATCATGAATCCATTTCAATCTTATCTTGGTATACTGTGTTAGATGTGGGTCAATGCCTAGTTTCTTCCACAATAATTTCCAATTTTCCCAGCAGTTTTTGTCAAATAGTGAGTTCTTATCCCAAAAGCTGGGGTCTTTGGGTTTGTCAAACACTAGATTACTATAGTCATTGACTGTTTTGTCCTGTGATTCCACTGATCAACTACTCTGTTTCTTAGCCAGTACCAAATGGTTTCTCTCTCTCTCTCTCTCTCTCTCTCTCTCTCTCTCTCTCTCTCTCTCTCTCTCTCTTTTTAATTAAAAGCTTTTTATTTACAAAACATATGGGTGATTTTTTCTACATAGACCTTTGCAAAAAAAAGGTTTTTTTTTGTTCCAAGCTTTTCCCCTCCTTCCCTCCTCCCCCCACACCTAGATGACAGGTAATCTAATACATGCTAAATATGATAAATTATATGACAAATCCAATATATGTATACATATCATACAGTTATTTTACTGCACAAGAAACATCAGATCTAGAAAGAGAGAAGAAAAAAAAACAACCTAAGAAAGAAAACAAAATGCATGGAAATATTCACAGAAAGCGTTAAAATGCTATGTTGTGGTCCACACTCAGTTCCCTCAGGCCTCTCTCTGGATGACTATCTTCATCACTGAACAATAGGAATAGGTTTGAATCACATCATTGTTGAAGAGAACCATGTCCATCAGAATTGATCATCATATAGTCTTGTTGCTGTGTATAATGTTCTCTTGAGTACCAAATGGTTTTGATGACCACTGCTTTATAATATAGTTTTAGATCTGATACAACAAGGCCACCTTCATCTGCCTTTTTTTTCATTAATTCCCCTGAAATTCTTGACCTTTTGTTCTTCCAGATGTTATTTTTTCTAGGTTAGAAAAATAATTTCTTGGGAGTTTGATTGGTATAGCACTAAATAAATAGATTAGTTTAGGTAGTATTGTCATTTTTATTATATTAGCTCAGCCTACCCATGAGTACTTGATATTTTCCCAACTGATTAGATCTGACTTTATTTGTGTGGAAAGTGTTTTGTAGTTTTGTTCTTTAGTTCCTGACTTTTCCTTGGCAAATAGATTCCCAAATATTTTATATTATCAAAAGTTATTTTAAATGGAATTTCTCTTTGTATCTCTTGCTGCTGAACTTTGTTGGCAATACATAAAAATGCTGATGATTTATGTGGATTTATTTTGTATCCTGAAACTTTGCTAAAGTTGTGAATTGTTTCTAGTAGTTTTTTAGTTGAGTCTCTAGGGTTCTCTAAGTATACCGTCATATCATCTGCAAAGAGTGATAATTTGGTTTCCTCATTACCTACTCTAATTTCTTTTATCTTTTTCTTCTCTTACTGTCAAAACTAACATATCTAATACAATATTGAATAATAATGGTGACAGTGGGCAGCCTTGTTTTACTCCTGATCTTATTGGGAATAGTTCTAGTTTGTCTCCATTACACATGATGCTTGCTGATGATTTTAAGTAGATGCTACTGATCAATTTAAGGAAAAGCCCATTTATTCCTATACTCTCTAGTATTTTTAATAGGAATGGGTATTGGATTTTATCAAATGCTTTTTCTGCATCTATTGAGGTAATCATGTGATTTTTGTTAGTTTGGTTATTAATATAATTGATTATACCGATAGTTTTCCTATCATTGAACCAGCCCTGCATTACTTGGTCATAGTGTATTATCCTAGGGATGACTTTCTGCAATCTCATTGCTAATATTTTATTTAAGATTTTTACATCAATATTCATTAGGGAAATTGGTCTATAGTTTTCTTTCTCTGTTTTCCTACCATACCTGGTTTAGCTATCAGCACTATATCTATATCATAAAAGGAATTTGGTAGTATACCTTCTTTCCCTATTTTTTCAAATAGTTTATATAGTATTGGAATTAATTGTTCTTTGAATGTTTGGTAGAATTCACATGTAAATCCATCTGGCCCTGGAGATTTTTTCTAAGGGAGTTGATTAATAGGTTGTTTTATTTCTTTTTCTAAAAAAATTTATTTCCTCTTCTGTTAATCTGGGCAACCTATATTTTTGTGGATATTCCTCCATTTCATTTAGATTATCAAATTTATTGGCATAAAGTTGGGCAAAGTAACTCCTAATTATTACTCTAATTTCCTCTTCATTGGTGGAAAGTTCTCCCTTATCATTTTTGAGACTAACAATTTGATTTTCTTCTTTCCTTTTTCTAATCAAATTAACTAAAGGTTTATCTATTTTGTTGTTTTTTTTTCATAAAACCAACTCTTCATTTTATTTATTAATTCAATAGTTTTCTTATTTTCAATTTTATTAATCTCCCCTTTTATTTTCAGAATTTCCAATTTGGTATTTAATTGAGGGTTTTGTTTTTGTTTTTGTTTTTGTTTTTTTTTTTTTTGCGGAGGAAATGGGGGTAAGTGGATTGCCCCAGGGTCACCCACTGTTTAGGTGTCTGAAACCAGATTTGAACTCAGGTCCTCCTGACTTCAGGGCTGGTGCTCTATCCACTGCGCCACCTAGCTGCCCCTTAATTGAGAGTTTTTAATTTGTTCTTTTCCTAGCTTTTTTAATTGTAAGCCCAATTCATTGATCTTCTCTTTCTCTATTTTACGCAAGTAAGCATCTAGAGATATAAAATTACCCCTTATAATTGCTTTGGTCATATCCCACAAATTTTGGTATGTTGTCTCATTATTGTCATTCTCTTTGATGAAATTATTGATTGTGTCTATGATTTTCTGTTTCACTCATTAATTCTTTAGGATTAGATTATTTAATTTCCAATTAACTTTTGGTCTGTTTTCTCCTGGCCTTTTATTACATGTGATTTTTATTGCATCATGATTTGAAAAAATGCACTTACTAATTCTGCCTTTCTTCATTTGATTTTGAGATTTTTATGTCCTAACACATGGTCAATTTTTAAGTTCCATGAACTGCTGAGAAAAAAGTAAACTCCTTTCTGTCTACATTCAATTTTCTCCAAAGTTCTATCATAGTTAACTTTTCTAACATTTTGTTTATCTCCTTAACTTCTTTCTTATTTGTGGTTTGATTTATTTAATTCTGAGAGAGCAAAGTTGAGATCCCTCACTATTATAGTTTTGCTTTCTATTTCTTCTTGCATCTCTCTTAACTTTTCCTCTAGGAATTTTCATGGTATACCACTTAGTGCATATATGATTAATATTGATATTGCTTCATTATCTATGGTAACCTTTAGTAAGATATAGTTTTCTTCCTTGTCTCTTTTAATTATATCTATCTTTGCTTTTACTTGATCTGAGATCAGGATTGCTACCCCTGCTTTTTTTTTTTTTTTTTTTTTTTGTTGTTGTTGTTCATCTGAAGCATAATAGTTTCTGCTCTAGCCCTTTACCGTCACTCTGTAGGTTTCATTATGCTTTAAATGTGTTTCTTGTAAACAACATATTGTTGGATTCTGGCTTTTAATCCAGTCTGCTATCTGCTTCCCTTTATGGGAGAGTTTATCCCATTTACACTCACAGTTAAAATAACTAATTCTGTATTCTCTGCCATCTTATTTACCCTAGGTTATGCTTTTCTCTTTCCTATCCCTCTTCCCTCCTTCCCAATATTATGCTTTTGATGACCATCTCCCTCAAAAAGTCCCCCCTTGTTACACCTTTCCCCTAATTCTTCTGTTTTCCCTTCTATTAGTCTTTCCCTTTCTTTTCCCCTATCCCTCCTATTTCCTTATAAGCTGAGACAAATTTCTTTGTGATACCAAATATGTCTGTTATTCTCTCTTAGAGCCAAATCTGATGGGAGTAAGATTCATGTGATGCTCATCCCCCTTCCTTCTTTCTCTCAGTTATAATAGGTTTTCTTTGCCTTTTTGTGTGATGTAATTTCCCTTTATTTTACCTCCTTTTTCCTCTTCTTCCAGTGTGATCCCTTTCCTACCTCTAATTTCTTTTTCATATCATAATAAAGTCAAATTATACCCACATTCTCTACATATACCTATAACAAAAATATAGTTCCCAAGAGTTTTTTCCTTTTTTATGTTTCTTTTGAGTTCTGTGTTTGGAGATCAAATTTTTTGTTCAGTTCTGGTCTTTTCATTAGAAATAGGTGAAATTGAATTGAATTGAATTGACATTGAATGTCCATCTTCTTTCCTGAAAGATAATGCTCATTTTAGCTGAATAGCTTATTCTTGGCTGTAATCCCAGTTCCTTTACTTTTTGGGAATATCAGCTTCCAGGCCCTTTGATCCTTTAAGGTGGAAGCTGCTAGGTCCTAGGTAATCCTAATTGAGGCTCCTCAGTATTTAAATTGTTTCTTTCTGGCTGCTTGCAGTATCTTTTCCTTGAGAAACCTCAAGGATTTGAGAACCTTTAAGAACCTCAGGATTTGAGGTCTGCTCTTCTCTCTCTCTTTGTAAAAGCTGTCTATGGTGAGAGTTCTTTTTGATTTTTTTATTCATATTTTTTTTTTTTTTTTGGCTTGAGGTCTGTTCAAGGCAAAGGCAGGATAGCTGCTTTAATTTGCCCTAGGGCAAATTTCAGGTGCTGGGCAGTTCTGCTGATTTATTGATTGCTTTACAATGCTATGTAATACCAGCTAGGTCTGGGGCTCTTCTGGGGCTCAGTGGTTCACAATCTACCCCCCCAAAGTGCAGATCTGCCAAATCACCTGCTTATAATCAGGACAGATTGGCCCAAGAGGCCCACAGAAGACCCCCAGGTGCCTGGAAGCCACAACACTCCGACTCTCCACTCCAGCTCCCTGCCTCGGTCTCCCTTTGTGGCAATCTGAGTTTGGCAAACCACCCCACTGCCCAATTGAAACAGACCTCTTCTGAAGTTCTTCCAGGGAATCTTCTAGAAATGTTATGTACTCCAAATATTTGTGGATTCTTTGATTTCAAAACTAGTTTAGAGGCTTCAGCTGTTGGTTTGAGGGAAGGTTAGAGGAGGTTACAGAGTCGTGTCTGCTCTCCACCATCTTGGCTCCAACCCTGGAAGTCCCTTTCTCCTTCTCTTTACCTACTGAATAGAAATTTATGTGTTTTGTTTTATAATAGCTAGTATTTATATTGTACTTTACAATTTGTAAAATGCTTTGTAAACATCTCATTTTATCAACACAACAGCACTGACTGGGAGACAGATAATTTTCCATTTTGCAGATGAAGAGCTGAGGCAGACAGAGGTTTAAGTGATTCATCTGAAGTTGTATACAACTAGTCTGAAACTAATTTTGCCTCCTCCAGCTCCACATCCCTTAATGTGTGTTCTCATTGAGCTCCCCCATTTCAAAATTGAATCAACATTAAGTACTTTACTTTCCTCATAATAATAGCCAAAAGTTTGGGCAGGGCTAAACCCTTAGAGTGATCACTGAAAACTCCAAAATGCAAGATCCTTGAGAATAAGGTTTGTTTCATTTTTTGGATTCACATTCCAAGTGCCCAAATCATAGTAAATACTTAATAGATATTTATTAATTCTAATGGCAAGGTTTCCATTGGCATATTGAACTTGAAATAAGATAGTTTGTTTTGTGCAGACCTATAAAGTGATGTTTATTCTTGACCCTATCAGATGCAGGATTAGCCATGGTCCAACAGCCAAGCAGAGTGTATCACACAAAGGGACACCTTACTTTTTGGGGTTTTGTGGATTTTTTGACAAGGCAATCAAGGATTAAGTGACTTGCCCAGGGCACGTAGCAGATATTAAAATATTTGCAAATATTTTAATCTCTAAATTCTTATTCAATGGTTCATAGATCTTGAAATGTCAACTGTTGTAGAAGCTCAATACCCTACACTTAGCCTAAAGTGTACAAATGCCTTCAACTCCAAAATGTATTAAGCAGAAAGGATTTTTCTGTGGAGAAATTCTTTAAGGCAAGATTCTTCTTTTGATATCTTCTGTTTCATTGCATTTTTTTTTTTCTTCATGAGGAGGAGAAACCAAAGAAACATCTTCAAATTTTCAGATGACTCAGGGGCCAGAGAAATTAAGTGACATATTAAGATCACATACCTGGAGCAGAATTGAGACAAAAACTCAGATCTTAACTCTGTCCCAGTTTTAAAATATCCAAGAAACATATTTATTTGATAGCTTTGGTAAATGATTTGGAAGTCTGAAGTAAGCCTCTTGAAGGAAGAGATTACTTTCATTTTTGTTTTTGTAGTCCTAATGCTTAATGAATGCTTGAAAATTTTTAAATGAGATTTAGAGTTAACAATTTCAATTTTTCATGCTATTTTCCATTTCTATTTTCCTTGACCTTGATTTTTGGTGAACAACAAAGAGAAGGAACAAATGTACATCTTTAAAAAGATACTTTTTCGGAAAAAGCATAAATAAAAATTCTAAATGTCAGGGAACAAGTGCTAAACCTAGTCGCCAACCTTTATTGCTATGAAGACCATATTAAAAACTTAAGAGTACAGTGAGACTTAAGACTTTGAAAAACAAATGAATACAAACCATTTTATAAGCAGCCTAGCTATATTTTTCTTGTGTTTTTCTAATAGATTGTATCTCTCAGTAAAAGTGACTGTGCTGTACTAAAAATTATATTGGTTGGTGAAAAAACAGTGCAAGTTATGCCAAACCTAGTAAGCATTTTTAGAGATCTAATTCAGATGCCTCATTGTATAGATGATTTGTTACTCAATTGGGGTGAGTGTTCAAGGTCACAAACTGATGGAGAACAGTCAAAACTAAAAAGCTAGCTAGATCTTCTGAATCTCATGCATGGAAATTTTGATCAACAGATTTCCACTTATAAGCAAAACTATATATCTTAGAATAACTCCCTCCCTGCCCCCCCCCCCATAACACACAATTTTCAATTAATACCTGTTCCTATTTAGAGGCAGCTAAAAAACTCAATTCTTTATCATAATGATTTCAACAAGGAAAACATTGTCTCAAGTTCTAGACAGATGAAAGCTTTGCTTATTGAGATCAATGGGGGAACAAATTCCATATAGTACAGTAGGTGGATTTTTAAAAAGGTATTTCCTAATAAACTTTTTTAAAAGAAGCAAAGAAAAGTTGGCAATTATATATCTTTTTGCATTTCATTTTTATTTTTCAAGGTTACAATTAGACTTTTCTTTCTTTCTTTTATCTCAGGACTAACTATCCCTGTCTATTTGCCCATGCAAGTCACCATTCTTTCTTAAGTTACTATTTTCTAAGAATAAGGTATAAGGGCACAGGTTAAGGTTTAGTAAGTCACTGCCACTTAATGTAAATCCCAACAGTACATATACCACATATGGATTAAATTGACATATACTTCTAGAGATGTTAACTTTTTTTTCATCAGTTACTTCTTATAGATCTTTTCTTTTTATTAATCTATTCTGGATGTTTTCTCTTAAATATGGTGTTAATATACAATGGTATGCTGACCACTTAATCAATGGTTAAACACAAGATTTTTTTGTGTTACATGAAATTCCAAAAGAGTACAATACTGTGGACACTTTGCAGACAGCCTAAAAGTTAAAAAAAAACCTCCCCCAAAAGACTACATAAACGATTAGTGCAAATTAAGATTTAAAGACACTCCAATTGCAACATTCATAACACAAAGTTAATGACCTTCACTAACACATATTTTGAAATACTCTTAAATGCCAAGAGCTTTTGAACTGCATTAAGAATTTGCCCAAATATTAAACGTAGAAGCAACATTGAAAAAACTACCACCTTGCATTCATTTTATTACATTTTCCCTTCACTGATGAACCCAAAATGTTTGGAAAGGAACACTACATTCAATAAATGCTTGCAACTGAGATTGCTATAAGTTTAACCATCTTTTCATAATTGCATTGGTGTAATACCATGAGGGGCTCAAATGAATAAAGATTCATTTATGAAGTCTTTATATTGAGAACTATTATCTTAGGAATATATGGATCTGTTGCCAACACTAGCAGAAGGGCAAAGTGAAAAGCAAAGAAGAATTACATCCCAAACCACCAGGGGCATTAATATGGATCTTTGGTTATTTATTTATTCAGCCAATAATCCACAAGCATCAGCACTTCTATTTCAGATCAAACCCTTACAGTCCTGCAGTATAGTTCCCAAATTTAGGAAGGGAAATATCCTGCTATATGAATTAGTAACAATGCTACTAGTTCTTTTATTTCACACTAATTTCCCCATAAGTATTTTTTTTTTTTTTTTTTTTGCTGAGGCAATTGGGGTTAAGTGACTTGCCCAGGGTCACACAGCTAGCAAGTGTCTGAGACCAAATTTGAACTCAGGTCCTGCTGACTTCAGGGCTGGTGCTCTAACCACTGCGCCACCTAGCTGCCCCTCCCCATAAGTATTTTGATCAGCTTTCTAAAATTTTTCTCTGACATGACAAAGTTTTGATGGCTGTCACCCATGAAATTGTCTTCTTTGTGAAGTTTTAAAAATAGACTGACAGATAATGGTTTAAGTCAGCTGTGAGACAAGTATCAGAAATAAAAGCAATAAGAAGCAGGTATCTTGTTTCACAAGGCAAAAATAATTTCTGACCCACACTGTTTTCAATATCATCAAACAATCAACTATTCCTATTTAGAGGAAACACACAAATACAATTCTGGAAATAGTAGCTAATATTTTCTTCAAAAACAAGAAAACCGGGGCAGCTAGGTGGCGCAGTGGTTAGAGCACCAGCCCTGAAGTCAGGAGGACCTGAGTTCAAATCTGGTCTCAGACACTTCTAGCTGTGTGACCCTGGGCAAGTCACTTAACCCCAATTGCCTCAGCAAAAAGCAAAAAAAAACCAAAAACAAAAAAACCAAGAAAACCCAAATAACGTAAGGAATAACTAATACATTCTTCTTTTGTTCTAGATCTGTGATTTCATTAGCATCAGGATCTCTCTCTAGCATCCAAGATCCACAATTGCATCTTTCAAGACAAAACTTGAAACTAGATCTTCTCAATTCTGAAGCCAAACTCTCTATGTACTATATACCAAGCTATCTTTGGTATATAGCATTCCTATTAAAACAATTTCAGTACACTAGTTTTTCAGTTACTTCACTTTTCATATTTTTGGTTTTTGGAGGCAGGTCCCAATGTAATTGATTCTGATGAAATACCATGTAGATTTTCATTGTAATTTAAAATTTAAATTTTAAATTATGAGACTTGCATTTATTGTATCCCTACAGCCAGCAGCTAACAAGAACAAAAAAAAATCTACTTTTAGCTATTGGTTTGAAATGGGACATGGGTAAATATTTTATCATCAATCCATCTATCTTAAATGCATTTGTCATATAGGAGGAAATACTTTTTTGTGTATAGAAATAGCTGATCTTTTCTAGTCTTTAAAAAATAAATGTTCTTTTCAACTGTTCAAATTTATGTATATATATAGCTTTTTTCTTACAACTTAATGTTCAAGCTGCAACACAAATTCTTTGTTTTATAATAACAGTGACATATTTGAGAACTAAAGGAAATTCAGGATTACAACTTCATTGTAGATCTAACAAAAAAAAAAAAAGGGAATCTATCCGGACATGTTGAGACAATTAATTGATTGACATTGATGGTTTGGAGCACTGACAAGACCAAATAAGCAAGCAAACAAGCAAAGTTTTAAAAGCTAAGATTTAGAGAATTTCTCCACTATGAAAACCCCCTATTGAAACAGATACTTTTCTCTAGAACAGTGGTTCCCAACCTTGGAGGTCCATAATATGCTAAGTTATCATAAGGAGTTTCTATGACTCCATATGTGTACAAAGCATTATCAATCTGATCTCTAAAAGTATGCAACAAGAATAATATTTATGGTGTCTACTTTGGATATCCTTCATGTGTCTAAACTGGAATTTTTAAACTTTTGGAATGAAATATATCTTCTTTTGCTATTGTAACTAATAAAATACAAATTCATTCAAAGACTATAATGAATACACAGTGTTTTTTTTGCTATCCTGTCTTTTCACAATCAATGAGTTGTAAAAAGACACCTACTATCATGTGTGGAAGCTTTGAAAGTTTTAGATGTAAAGAGGGTCCCTATACTTGAAAAGGCTGAGAACCACTGCTCTATACTACAAAGCCTACTTCTTAGTAGCCTTCATTGGAATGCTTAATTCTAATAGCTTTAGAGCAATATTTAATCCATGAAAACACAATTATCTTAAATGATGCCATCGACATGGGACAGAAAACTCCCACTATTTTATTGCTCAGTGATGACATTCTTTGGCTTAAAAAACATCTTTTCATTGTCATTCCTTGAACATTTAGTTAAAAATTCTCTAAATAGTACCTTAAACACCATAGCTGTATATATGCTGAGTTCTGGCTCACATAAAATACTAGAGGTGTTAGACATGCAAGATTTTTCACAAAGTATCTTACCACTGAGCTTTAAACCAATGAAGAGGTTACTGTGGCAAAGTTGAGAGAGTGCTACACTTAAAAGAGTCAGGAGAACTGGATCCAAGTTCTGCCACTTACTAGCTATTTGATAATGGGCAACTCACTGTTTAACTTCTTGGAGCAAATTTCCCCAAATATAAAATGGGGAAGACAAGACTTGTATTACCTACCTCCCAATTTTATTGTGAGGAAAGTTTTTTTTTGCAAATCTTAAAGTGCTATGTAGATGTGAATTATTATTGATATTAACATATATAATGCATGGTATCTCAACCATCATATTGGAAGATTTGTATTGGTTAAAAAAAAAGCACATGCTAATAGCCCAAATAGTATACTTCTTAGACAGGTACCAATGTCCTACATTCAATGATCATTTCTTCTGGTGGATTTAAAAGATAACCCCAAAATAGATGACATATCATTAACTAATTTAGAAGATGGCAGGATAAAACAGGGAAAAGGCAACAAGGGTGAAATGGCATTTTTTTTTTTAAATTGGATCCACTATAGAAAAGAATAATCTCCAAAATAAGGACAATTATTCTATCAAAATTCTGACCTGTCTACCACCATGTCTCAGATAGCTTATATTGCAGATTTTGATAATTCAGATAGTTTTGGATTAAAAAAAAAAAAAGACATCAAGGGTCATTGCTGCATACTGAGAACAAAAATATAGTTCAATAGCTTATCTCGCATCATTGAAAGAAGCCAAAGACCATACTGAGGCAATGCATGAGGCAGCAATGGAAACAAACATTTAAGCAGGTATTTTTTTCTTTACTTTTGTTTCAAAAAACTGAGTCTTGGATTATGAGAGTGTTAATTTTGTAAAATCATAGATCCAGAGTTGCAAGGGATCTTAAAGATCCAATTCAATCTCCTCAATTTACATATGAGAAAAAAGAAGACCAGAGAATGAGTGTCTTATTCAAAACCACATAGTGTGTTAGGGACAGAACCTCGATTAGAACCCAGATCTTCTAAAAGCCAGTCCAGTGCTCTACTATAATGCAAAGTTTCTCTAAGATATATAGCGTTTCATTACTAAACACTTTACTTATATTTAGGGGTTCCAAACACACAAATAAAATACTTTAGATTATGTCCCTTCTCAATAACTGACTTTCAACAACAGGACACCCTTATTTCCATCACATATAAATCAGTAATTTAAGTCCATTTCAGATTATAAATTTTAAGACACTTCAGCTAAAGGAGCACAAAAGCACAACCTGGTTAAAAAGCAATGAAGCAAAAGTAGAAGTGCGAAATACTTAAAAAAAAAAAAAAAAAGCCATGTTGCTTTACAAAATCCTTCACTGCAAGTAAGTCTACATTTAGTCGATAATATAAGTAATGATAAAGAGGCTCATGAGTCTTAAATAATGAAAACCCGATTTGCTAAAACTCTACACTAAAAAAGGCACATGAAAACATGTCAACATTAAAAAAAAAAAGATGTTGTTAGAAAAAACAAATATATTTTAGTTTGATAACAAACCCATCTTCATGGTTTTTTTAGTATGAAATTTTTCATTATAGCAAAATTTTGCCTATTTGTTAGATAGGCCCTGCAGTACTATAGGATGAACTCAGTGAAACTAACAGCCAAATCAATCTCAGAACTCTGTGAACAAGATTCACTGAGTAATCAAAATAAAATCATGCTAATTGCAGCTTAATTGAAAATGTTATTAACAAGGAATAGGAGCAGAAAACAAGTCAGGTGCATACCAAATGAAAAGACAAAAATGAGCAGAGAAGGAAAAAAAGCTATGTTCAAGACTATAAAAAGATATTGCATGCACCATTATTTTGGAAAGTGCTTAAAAATGTTTGATAACATCCCTTTAATTCTTATTTCTACACCAGTACTAGCAGACTGTGTAAATATTTTGGTTCCTCTGAAAACTGAAAACTAAAAACTAATTTTGCCAAATCTAGTAGGCAATGTCCAAGTCTATAAAGTCCATAAAATCTGAAATAGCTTTTGCCTTTCAAGTAAACCCCATTCCTCACCCCCCTTTCTTTCTGTAAAACCAAACTATCATTGATTTTAAGGAGTCAAAAAAGCTTTCAAATAGTAACTAGTCTTATGTCCCTGTTTCTCACAGAAGAAAAATGTTTTCAAAAGGGGGGAGGGGAGAGGGAAATATTACAGGAACACAGCAACATTCAAGCCATTTAAAACAAAAGGTAGATTATTTAATGCATTAACGATGTTAATCTGAAGATAAATAAATCCACAAGAGACTTTAAAAGTTTGAGATCTTTTCCTTTCTTTGCAGAGAGAAAATTTTTGAAAGCATATAGGACTGAAGATGTCAAAACAAAATTTAATTTCTTAATGTCCAGATAAAACAGTCTCAGTCCTCTCTGCCATTCTCATAGTTTTCAATGGTCAAGTGGTGGTTCTTTCAGTTTAAAGCACAGAAAATGTAAATTTCAAGAATAACTGGATGGCTTGCTTCCTGAATCATCTTCTTGTGAGCCCATACTCTGCAGAACAGGAAAAGAAAAGTTATTTTTTACTCTTTTCCATTTCTTTCTCATTTATCCAAAATAGCAATAATCTTTCTCATATATTATTTTCACTTCTTGTACAAAAAATTCATTTCAAGGAATCAGTCTCCAATATTCCCTAAATAAAAGTATCTGTCACGATGTTAAGAACTGAAAACCTAACTGCCAAGCTATACAAATATTTCTTTTTCATAATACATAACAGGATACTACTCTGATATTTCAATATTATGAAATCTGAAATCCTAATTATATTGCAGATATAGGAATGAATTTACATACTTTGCTCCTCTAGCCCACTTTAAATAAAGAGAAAAAATAACTACCTTTTGCACAAACTGAGGATTCACTGTGATTTCTTGATCCATGGCCTTGAGTCGCTCATCAAGCTCTATACATTTCAGCATCTAAGATATATGAATTTATACTTAATGAAATAAATATATGATAAAAAGTGAAATTGGCTTAAAGTAGTTTGTTCAAAATGTAAAGAAACTGACATGTGTATTAACCAAAACTACATTGCAATTAGGATTCCAAGTCCTGAAACAAATCTTTTTTCTCATACAAATAAACATAGTACTCATACTTTCTTTTTCTCAACCTCACCGCCTACCCACCTAAGATGTCCACAAAAGTGAAATTGATTTCAAATTTACTATGAAACTTATAGGAATATAGTGGAAAGAAGACAGGAAACTGTCTAAACTCTCCCCAGTTTCCACTGGAAACAACCTTAAATCAAGCCTCTAAACTGATTCTAAAGTGATAAAATCTACACAGAATGAAACAATTTTCTGGTTTAAGATAACTTAGAGAAGGATTTTAGGAAAAGTCTGTCTATCACTTGGGTAAGAGGAGCACAGCCCAGTACAGGTGATATCCAGGAAAGCTAGCAGGAAACACAGATGAGCAACAAAGGTTCCTTGGTCCTGGCACAGCAGGCAAATTGCCAGCCCCAGAACCTAGGACACTACAGACTCAACTAGGCCAAGTCAACCCAGCTCAGTGGGCAAGCTGCCAGAACCTTCAGGTACCAGCACAAAACATGTAGAACAGTGCCCCAGGAGCAGAGCTAAATTTTAAGAGCCACAAGATAGACTAAAAGATCAATAAAAAAAGCAGAAAGAACCTTGATCATAGAAAGCTACTATGACAACAGGAAAGATCAAAATACAAACTCAGAAGGGAGCAATGTCAAAATGCCTACATGCTAAGCCTCAAAGGGAAATATGAATTGGTTTCAAGCCCAAAGATTGTTCTTGGAAGAGCTCAAAAAGGATTTTTAAAATGAGAGAAGTAAAAAAAAAAAAAAAAAAAAAGGAAAAGAGAATTTTGCAAGAGAGAGTCAACAGCTTGGAAAAGGGAGGACAAAAATTGACTGAAGAAACCAACTCTTTAAAAAATAAAATTGGCAAAATGGAAAAAAAGTCCACTGAAGAAACCAACTCATTAAAAATTAGAATTGGCCAAATGGAAAAGGAGGTACAAAAGCTAACTGGAGAAAATAATACCTTAAAAATTAGAATTGGGCAAGTAGAAGCTAATGACTCTATGAGATATCAAGAATCAAATAAAATCAAAAGAATGAAAAAAATAGAAAAAAAGGAAACTTTGCTAGGCTTACATTTACCATCTAAATCAATATCTCAAACACCTCTAAGATAAAAGTACTAATGATTTTTATGCATTTAAAGACTTAAATGAATGAAAAATCAATTTACACAAAAAGTTCCAACTCCCTAAAACTACAAGCAGTCCTTAGCTGATGGAGATCAATTAATATGATAGTCCATGAGAAGTTGCTATAACATTGATTGCCCTTTGTTTGCCAACTGAAAACAGACAAGATATTGGTAACTAATCTAAAATACTTTATCCTATGTAGGATCTAGTGAGCTAACAAGTCACTCATACTCAAGCATGCTGCTACTTGGGAGTTCCTGGAGAAGATACTGATGACAACATCACCCACTTATCAACCCCAGCCCTTAAAAATGCCACCTCCCTTTAGAAAGTGATCCTTTTGGGGATGGAAAGGGGAATGGGAAGGACAGGAGTTTATGTGTTCTTAACATTCCACATTAGAATGTAAATTGCATTTTTGCCTCTGAAACACTATTAAATGATATTGAGTTACAGTTGAAAACAGTAAGAGGTACGAGATGAAACGAGTAAGCTAGCCTGGGAATCTAACCACCATTTCTACAAGCCTTGCCCCTATGAGAAAATGTATGCTGAACTATACATTTATAAACAAACATTTGAAACACAACTCATAGGTAATGTGGGAAGTACCTGCACTTGGTACTAAAAATGAATTTTTAAGGTACAGAAATAGTGAAGTCTTCTATTCCCTATAAATCTCAATAGCCACACTAGAATATTTTACATTAATATTTACCTCCTGATCGATGTTATGAAGCATAGCTGGATTGTTATATTTTTCAGGATTATCATGGAAACTGACCATACCATCCTTTTGATTAATACTTGCAAAAATTTCACCATCTTCTATCTATAGATAAAAAGAATTACAAAAAAACAAAAAACAAAACAACAAAAAACACCCAGAGCTTTATTAAACATATGATGCCAATCATTAAAGTAAAAATTAATGACTCTTCAATTATAAGCATGCTCATGACAGTCGGACAGTAAATTCTGACTGTGGTTTTTAGAAGAAAATAAAAATTAAACACCTTTACTAGGTTTACTGCCAGCAGTAAATGTTCCAAATTGAAAGGGGAAGGTAGCAAATTTCAGTTAAAAATACAGGAACACCAAAATTTCAATGTTTACATATAAATACATTTAGAATAGGGCTTTAATGGAAGAAAATCTTTAGGGAGATGATACACACACACACACACACCCGGAAAGGCTTCCCCTATGGGCCTAGCAATGGATGCTATGAGTTGTGCAAATGCTAGTCTAGCTTAAATTGGAGAAATTCATCTTCAAAAAGCTGTCAACCAGATTATGAAATTTTTCAACCACATAAAAAGTGAAGAGGAACTGTGACCTGTGTTAGTAAAGGGAGTACTCATACCCTCCCTCCTCTCCTGGTTTCCTTTTTTTTTTTTTTTTTTTGCTGAGGCAATAGGGGTTAAGTCACTTGCCCAGGGTCACACAGCTAGGAAGTAGTAACTGTCTGAGACCAGATTCGAACTCAGGTCCTCCTGACTTCAGGGCTGGTACTCTATCCACTGCGCCACCTAGCTGCCCATCTGGTTTCCTTTAAATCTCACCTAAAGTCCAGCATTTTACAAGAAGTTTTTCCTGACCCAATTTTAATAATATCTCTCTGTTGATTTTCTCCATTTTATTTACTATATATCTTATTTGTTCAATTATTTGCTCACTATTTCCCCCATTAGACTATGAACACTTTGAGAGCAAGGACTGTTTTTGGCTTTTCTTTGTATCCCCAGTGATCACCACCATGCCTGACATGTATTGCTTAACATGTGCTGGCTGACTGACACTGATAAAATCTTTTGAAATACTAAAGTTCGTATGTAAACACATGAATTTTTGCCTATTACTTAGGCAGCATGAATATTTTTAGTAGCCAATTTTGATCTACATAATTATCTCAAGAATGGCCTTGCTTACCATGTGAAGGACATATTTTTCTGCCTCCTGAGGTCCTGATAATTGTACACGACTTGCCATATCTTGTAATGACAACGTTAAAAATGTCTGAAATTGAGAAGCAGAATTTGGACATAACTAGAAACAGTAGCTTTTAGGATTATATTTATTAGATAAACAATTCTACTTATCTCAATGGAAAAACTATTCTATTATATTAAAATACTAAAAAATATACTCAAGTATTTTAAAATAAAATTTGTGGAGTGGGATTTGAAACTGAAAAATCTATACCTTCCAGTGAATGAAATCATATGGGAAAGTAGAAACTTCAAAAATAAAGAAGCAGTAAATAAATCATTTATTTTTGGCAGTATACAAGAAACCAATATCCCAACTTTCTCTCTTGAAATTATCTTTCAATGTCTAAAATGGATAAAATGTCCAATATTGGATAACACATTTTATCACTGACTAGATTTAAAATATTTGAACTTTTAGATTTGGGTATATGTTCATATAAGTCTATGTTCTAAGTCATTCACCAAAAAATCTATTCATTTACTCTGAGGTCCTGCAATCATTTGAGTTGACAAGATCAAGAATGACGCTTGACAAAATGGGGTTATTTTTGATCCAGAACCAATGTAAAGATCCAGAACCACCATAAGGTGAGGGAACTCTTTCTACCAATATAGACCTACAATAGTCTTATAATTTTTTAATTTTAGAGAACTGCCTATGGCACCAGAGTTTAAGTGACTTGCCCAGGATCATAAAGACAGTATAAAGATTCTGACATAAAGTCAGAGTCAGGATATAAAACTAGACTCTAGACTCCAGATCATTTCTTTACTTTCTGTTACAATGTTTCCCATGAAAAAACAGAAAATAATTAAAGGATTAAAAGTGAGCACACTTGGAAATAGGTAGTTGGGAAATTTTTTTTTTCATATTCCAAAAAGTATAGACATTTATCCATGTACTACAATTTACTCCCACAATGTTATTGATTTCACCTCACTTAATGGGAAAGCTTGTTTCAATGAAAAACATTAGAGTAGTGTCTTTCATACTGAAGGTCAGCACATTTATAAATTTCAAGGGAATAAAGTAAGGAAACTGATATTAGTTCATTAGAACAACATTTACTGCTACAATTCATCTCCAATGCATTGTCACTTGATTTACTTCTCAGTCCTCCTAGTCATTCTATACCACCTTTTTCTTTTCTCTTGATTATCCAAATTCAATTTTAGATAGATGAAAACCCACTATTTTCCTAACAAATAAACTCCTATCATACTACTTTTGGAATAGAGATTTTGTAGGAGCCTCAGAAGAATCATGAGACAAAGTATGAGAATTCATCTTACCTTTGTTAGCCTTTGAATGTTCTTCTTATAAAGAGAGGACAAACACTGCTTAACCAGCCCCATATTGTTATCTCTAGTGAAAGTTTCACTATGTTTGTTTACCAGATTTCGGAGTTCTGATGGATTATTGGTTGAATAAACTTGTGCTAATTCATGGTAAGCATTGCTAAGAGGCTACAGTTTTAAAAGGAGAAAACAAATACATAAAGTTAGGTTTATAGAAAGCAAATAAGTTGTGATGTTTTGTAAGTAATGAGAAAAACTATTAAAAATACAAGCAAAAATAAGGACAAAAAAGACTGTTTAAATAATGTTCTTCAGATATAGCACAAGTTATTACCAGCAATAAAGTAAAATGGCTTAGATATTATAGATATAGCAGATAATGCAATTTTTTTTTCAAAATGAAAATTAGTGTCCTCAAAATTTTCTGGCTATCACCTAGTAAAATGGAGCATATAATTAATTAATAAGGCAGTATTCTGGATTTTCTTATACTCAACCTTTTTCTAGCTATCTTTTATTCAATGGAAGAAAAACAAAAGATGATGTAAGAACCACATGAACCTCCCTCATGAAACTTAATGGGATAAATGCTTTTGCTATGGACACCATATTAATATTATAACTAAATTATTAATTTATGCCGAAACAAAAAGTATAGGCATTGTCATTAGGAAATTATTGAATATTATAAGAGATTAGTCTGTAGGGTCACTTGAAGGACTCAAATGGTCCCCAAACCATTTCTTAAGAATGGCTGCCATTGGGGCAGCTAGATGGCGCAGTGGATAGAGCACCAGCCCTGAAGTCAGGATAGACCTGAGTTCAAATCTGGTCTCAGACACTTAACATTTCCTAGCTGTGTAACCTTGGGCAAGTCACTTAACCCCAATTGCCTCAGCAAAAAAAAAAAAAAAAAAAAAAAAAAGAATGGCTGCCATGTAGCATACCATCTCATTACTTGTTCAGAGTACTTCAATTAACTAGTGTAGAGTAAATTTGTTCTGGATGTCTAATAGTATGCCTTGTTATTTCAACAAATTAACTTGAAAACCCACCACCAGAAATCCTAACCACTTGAAATGCGGTGCTGTGTATATGATTGGATCATGAAAAGATTAAACAGCTGGGGAAGAACATTCCTACAAGGAAGAATTTCCTCAACTGGAACTTAAAGCATTATTTAATTTAATTAAATAATTTAATTAATTTAAGCAGAGGCTAACCTAAATCTGATTCTTCATAAAACATAGGAAGCTTTTAGTACAAAACACACAATGCAAATGATATTTAAAGAAATAATTCTAGTTTAAGATATTGACTTTCAATAACATTAAATTTATTTTTATCTTAATTTTTCTTAAGTACAAGTTATTTTTCTTTAGAACACTTACCTTAATGAATCTACCAACAATCTGAGAAGTGTATTTTGGCAGTTGTTGAACTTTGCCCAGTAATATCAAAGAAACTAGAATATACTTCTTATAAGATTCCAACATAATATGACTGACTGCCATGGCAGGGGTAGTTATGGCCTGAGCAAGAAAAAGATGTTAGATTTTTGCAACCAGAAATAAAAGCTAACTTAAGGTTTCAAATCTCTTTACATAAATGTTCTCATTTGATTTTCACATTCCTATATGGTAGGTGCTATTTTCTACATTCCTATGTTACAAATAAGGAAACTGATGCTGAGGTTAAATGAACTGCCCAGGGTCATAAAACTAGTTTCTGGTTTGGGATTTGAACCCAAGTTTTCTTGACTCCAAGTATTTTAAACTGCTCCATAATATCTCCATAGTAGTAAATATAGATATGCTCTAGCAAGAGTTGGTAAATCACTGGGCACAGGAATCTTCTTACATAAAAATCAAAACTCACATCGAAAAGTACATACCTCATTTATTTAGTACTATCATTTTACACATTAATTTTGAGATACTTTAAATTTCCTCTTCAAAACTAAATTTTTAACTAAGGTGAATAGTTACATTAAAAAAGACTATTTCCCTACTTTCTTAAACAGAGATATTCTTTAAACAGAGGATGAGCATAAGATTTTCTTGATGACTTGGGAATATAATAATATATTAGAAAAAGCATGGGATTCCCAAGACAGAAGACCTGTGTTCAGAGCCCAGCTCTGTTGAAAGATCTTGATTTAACCTGTTTGAATCTGTTTCCTCATCCCTAAAATATAGATATCGTTACTTCTATTTATCGTATAGGACTGTTGTCTGGAAAGTCTTTTGAAAATCTTAAGATAGACGACACATGTAAGTTTCTGCTACTGTAATAAAATGTTATCTTTGGAATTTACTGTGTCTGTAGGGTTGTTTGCCCTTGGCACAAACTTCTGTGCCTTTAGAACTGTGTCTGTAGAAGTGCTACATCTGACTATATAAGCTTTTTAAATAGCCACTCAGAAATACCCAATGAGCATGATTTACTATGACTGCAACACCTCCTTCAGTAACAACAGTTAATAGCATTTTTGTACATAGCAGACAAAACAGCAGGAAGAGATAGAAGGAGAAATGCCATTTAAAATAACTGTAGAGACTATAAGATACTTGGGAGTCTACTTGCCAGGATATACCCAAGATCTATATGAACACAACTATAAAATACTTCATATTAAGAGAGATCTAAATTACTGGAGAAATATTAATTGCTTATGGATAAGCTGAGTCATTATAATGAAAACGACAGTCTCTAAATTAATTTGCTTATTTGGGTCTATATCAATCAAACTGCCAAGGAGTTATTTTTAGAACAAGGGAAAAAATAATAAAATTCATCTAGAGAAACAAAAGGTCAAGAATACCAAGGGAATCAATTTTAAAAAAATTAAGAAAACCAACCTAGCAGTATCAGATTTCAAAATATACTACAAAGTAGTAAACCCATCAAAAGAATTTGATACTGGATAGGAAATACTAGTAGCTTAATGAAATAGAATGGGTTGACAATATACAAAAGTAAATTACCACAGTGACCTGGAATTTAATAAATCCAAAGATCTAAATAGTTAAGCTAAGAACTTTTAGATAAAACTACCGGGAAAACAAAAAAACAGTCTGACAGAAATTACACAAAGACTAACATACCAAAATAAGCTCAAGGTAAACATGTTTTGTAAACATAAAAGATGGTATGATAGAAAGAAAATAGGAAACTTGAAAAAAAAATTAAAGCAAGCTTCTCTAATAAAGATCTCAATTCTCAAATATACTAGAAATGGAAATTTATAAAAATAAAAACTATCTCCAGCTTCTGGGATAAAAACTTACTATTTGACAAAAAGTTCTGGGAAAATTGGAAAAAAAGTATGGCAGAAAGTAGTCATTGACCAACATCTAACGCCCTATATCAAGAGAAGGTCAAAATGGGTTCATGATTTAGACTTAAAGAGTGATACTATAAGCAAATAAGTAGAGCAAAGGATAGTCTACCTGTCAGATCTATGGAGAAGGGAGGAATTTATGGCCATAGAAGAACCAGAGAACATTATAAAATGCAAAATGGGTAATTTTGATTACATTAAATTAAAAAGTTTTTGCAAAAACAAAACCAATGCTGCCAAGATTAGAAGATGAGTAGAAAGTTGGGAAACAATTTTTACAGCCAGTATTTCTGATAAAGTCTTCATTTCTAAAATATATTGAGAGTGGACTCAAATTGATACAAATACAAGTCATTCCCCAATTGATAAATGGTCAAAGAATATGAACAATTTTCAAAGAAATTAAAACCATTTCTAGTCATATGAAAAAATGCTCTAAATCACTATTAGAAAAATGCAAATTAAGACAACTCTGAAGCATCACTTCACCCCTTTCAGATTGGATAAGATGACAGGAAAAGATTATGATAAATGTTGAAAAAGATGTAGGAAAAATGGGATGCTAATGCATTTGTTGGTGGAGTTGTGAAATGATCCAATCATTCTGGGAAGCAATTTAGAACTATGCCCAAAGGGCTATAAAACTGTGCATACCCTTTGATCTAGCAGTCTCATTATAGGTCTGTATCCCAAAAGATCATAAAGCAAAAAAAGGACCCACATGTACAAAAATGTTTATAGTATCTCTTTTTGTGGTGGCAAAAAACTTAAAATTGAGTGTATGCTCATTACTTATGGAATGGCTGAATAACTTATGGTATTGTGAATGTAATGAAACACTATTGTTTTATAAGAAATGAATAGACTGATTTCAGAAAAGCCTGGAAAGACTTACGTGAACTGATGTTGAGTGAATAGAAACAGGAGAACATTGTACACAGTAACAACAAAACTGTGTGATGATCAGCCTTGATGAACTTGACTCTTCTCAACAATAAGGTGATTCAAGGCAATTCCAAAAAACTTGGGATGGAAAATGCCATCCGCATCCAGAGAAAGAACTATGGAAACTGAATGTAGATTGAAGACAGTATTTTCACCTTTTCTTATTTTGTTTTTTGTTTGTTTGTTTGTTTTCTTTCTTTCTTGTGTTTTTTTCCCTTTTTGGTCTGATTTTTCTTGCACAATATGACAAAAATGAAAAAAAAAATGTTTAAAAGGGTGGCACATATTTAACCAAATAAAATTGCTTGCTCTCTTGGGGACAGGAGTGGAAAGGAAGGGAGAAAAATTTGGAATACAAAGTCTTATAGAGATGAACACTGAAAACTAACTTTACTATCATGTGCTTGAAAAAGTAAAATATTGAGAGGAAAAAATAAGTATTCTCCAATCAATAAACAGTCAAAAGATACAAAAAAGAATATTTTCAGAAGAAGAAATCAAAACTATCAGTTGTCATTTGAAAAAATGTTCTAAATCACTAATAACTAGGGAAATACAAATTAAAATAACTCCTGGTCCCAACTCATAGCCATCAAAATTGGCTAACATGACAAAAAAGATGACAAATGCTGGAGAGGGTGTATAAAAATAGGTACAATAAAGCACATATTGGTGGAGTTGTGAACTGGTCCAACCATTCTGAAGAGCAATTTGGAACTATGCCCAGAGGGTCATAAAATTTGAGATACTCACAATATCACTACTAGATCTGTATCGGAAAATGATCAAAGGAAAAGGAAAAGAACCTTTATGTATAAAAATATTTATAGTAGCTCTCTTTGTGGTGGCAAAGAATTGAAAATCATCAGTTGGGCAATGGCTAACCAAGTTGTAGATCATTGTAATGAAATACTACTGTGTTGTAAAAAATGATGAAGGGTATGGCTTCACAAAACTTGGGAAGATTTACATGAAGTGATGCAAAGTGAAGTGAGCAGAACTAGAAAAACATTGTATATAATAATAACAATATTGTAACAATAATAAACTCTGAAAGACTTAGCTACTCTAATCAATATCACAATTTATGACAATTCCAAAGGACTCATGATGAAAAATACTACCTACTTTCAAAGATAAAACTGATGAACTCTGTGCAGACTGAAGTATTTTTCTAAATTTTATTTTTCTTACTTTTTGGGCAGGGAAGAGTTAAGGGACCTCAACAGGACTCATGTGAAAATGTTCTGAATGACTTCATATATATATATATACATATATATATATATATAAAATAGGTATCATATGGATGGAGGGAAGAAGAGAATTTGGAACTGAAAATAACTTTTTTTTAGAATTATTATTACAAAAAAAGTAGTAATAATTGCTAACATTTATATAGCAATTACTATGTACCAAGCACTGTGCAAAACATTTAACAATTATGTTGTCATCGTAACAATCATAGGAGATGCTATTACTATCTCTAGGATGAGGAAACTAAGGCATATAGACATTAAGTGACATAGTTAATGAATGTCTGGAGCTAAATCTGAACTCTGGCCTTTGTGATTGCAGCCCTGGTATTCAATACATTATGCCATCTAATCTCCTTCTGTCTACATTATTAGTCATCTGTGACTTCATAAGTAAAGTTTTTAATAAAGAAATAACCTCTACCAACATATATCTACAACTGTACTGCAATTCATAGTCTGAGACCTGGGGCATTAAGAGGATAAATCACTCACCCCAGGCCACACCAATATGTATCAGAGGAGACCTGAACACAGGTCTTCCTAACTGAGGTGAGCATTATCTATCACTATACGGCTTCTCACCTTTCTTTTATTCTAAGGACCGTATCTACTACATAAATAAGAATTACAAGATTTTAGAGTGGAAAAGGATAGTTATAAAACATTTAATCCAACCTCCTTATTTTAAGGATGAGTTATCAGAGAGATGAAATGATTTTGCACAACAGCTACTTATGGCTAACCTTCAATATCCTGACCTTTAATTCAGAGGTCATTCTGTAGATATGTCATGTGAGACACAAGGAGGCCAACTTGTCGATTTTAAAGTATTATATATATGTAATTATAATGACAATATCACAACACCCTGGTTTCTTCAATTAGGATTATGACCCTTTGGGTATTCTTTAGGTTATAGTATTCACAAATATATTGTTCATTTATCCTTAAAAACTGGACAAATCACAGGGCAGCTAGGTGGTGCAGTGGTTAGAGCACCAGCCCTGAAGTCAGGAGGACCTGAGTTCAAATCTGAACTCAGACACTTCTTAGCTGTGTGACCCTGGGCAAGTCACTTAACCCCAACTGCCTCAGCAAAAAGGAAAAAAAAAAAAAACTGGAATCAAAGAAACTATCCATATCTCACTAATAATTTTAAATGACTACTTTTTTTTTCTTTAAGCTGAGGCAACTGAGGTTAAGTGACTTGCCCAGGGTCACACAGCTAGGAAGTGTTAAGTATCTGAGACCAGATTTGAACTCAGATCCTCCTGACTTCAGGGCTGGTGCTCTATCTACTGCACCACCTAGCTGCCCCCTTGAATGACTATTAAAAACAACGTTTAATGATAAATTTTTTAAAACAAAAGGAATATCTATCCACAAAACTCTAGTCTCTTACAACAATCGAATATACAAACATGTTTCTTTGGTCATAAAGTTTAGAAATAGTTACCTGTTCATAAAAATAGAGTGCTCTTTCAAAGTTCTTTAGCCCCGTGTAGATCATTCCACCATAGTAGTAGTAACATAAAAAGTGCTTTGCATCATAAGCCCCATTCTCCTTACAAATGTCCATCATATCCACATCCAGATAGGGGAGGACAGGCTTAAAGCATTTTGCCAACAAACAAAGCTATAAGAAAAGACCAAAGCATTAAATTAACTTGAATAAAAGTAATTTCACCAAAAAAAGAATTTTTCAGGGAAGAAATGATGTTAATATTACATTAATATTACATTCATCATATTTTAAAAAGCTAAACTTGAAGGGGAAAGCACATTATTCTTTTAACTATTCACAAAGTATTTACAGTACTCAATCAATTTGTTTTCAAGTTGGACAATCAAAATAATTTGAGACCTCTAGTTATGAGTAACCTATTATCTCCTAGATCAGTCTCCAGTTTTGGACAATTCTAATAGCTATGATTTCCCCCTCAACTATATCAAACCTATTCCTACCTCTTTCCAACTACTCGATATAGTTCTATCCTCTGGAATAAAGTAAAAAAAAAAAAAAGTAATTTTCCTTCCATATTAAAGCCCTTCAAATACCTGAGGTCTCAAATTTTGAAGCTGGTCAAGAATTCAATTCTCGCCTACACTCAAATCTTGCCTCTGACACATAGCCAGTGATACGGCATAAGATGAATCACAAACCTGTCAGGCCCCTAGACAAATCTTTAAGAACATAATTACAAATGACCAGTTTGTACTAGTAGAAGTAAATTCTTATCAAAAATCCTCTACATCATCACTGACAAAAAGAATACTCTCAGTACTCATCACCAGGTCACTGAAAACTTCTGATACTACTTATAGGACCATGCCACTTTTCTTCCTTCACACTCAGGAACCTGGCTCTTGAGTCCCTTCATATATCTTTAAAGTCCAAATTGGCTGATAAGTTTCCTATGTATTGACATTAGTTTCTTTTGAGACCTCTCTCTTTTCTTCCTTATCCAAATAATTTGCTATCAAAATTTCATGCTCAAGAATTTTTTATCCAATTTTGGCTGATTTCCCTCTAAGATTTTGTTTGGGCCAAGGGTCTCTTTGACTCTAAAGTCAATTCTCTCCAAAACTTAAAAGTATGTGTCAGACTACATACACCTCATTGTTCTCTCTTCCTCTAGCAGCACCTCTGAGATAGAATAGATAATTCCCCTGAAGATTCTCATGATTTCAACTTTAGCAACCAGTTCTCTTTCTTACTGGGCAAAATCAGGTCCAGAATAGCATTCCCTCTTGCTACTTCCTCCATCTTTTGAAGAATTAAATTATCAGTAAGGCAAACCATTCAAACTGCTCAGATTTGTAAAAGAAAGCATTCGAGCTTCTATCACAACTATATCATATCTTTGTGTTAAATTTATGATGTTTTTCTTCTTTCTAGTAGTCTACAGCACATTCCATTCACAATATCACCTTTTTCCAATTTATTCTACCCCAAATATTTTCTTGTCATGTTTCTAGATTTCCTCATAGGATGTAATTTCTTAATACACAATGCTAATTTGTTTCCCAATTTATCTATTTTTCCCCCTTTGGAATAAAACATATAATTCCACAGTAACATTCAGATCAAGTCCCACCCTACCAAAAGTCTCAATGAAAACCTGTATGAAACTAAATTTACTTCATTATGTTAAAATCTCTAGTTCATGTGAACTTTACTTATAGATATGTAAGACCAGCACTTAATTGCTAGATGTACTTTTTGATGGTTTCCTCTGAATAAGTAGTCCTTACTACTAAAATTCTCCTTCCTATGTTTTTACCTATCTTTGGGATATGCTTTGCTAGATAATTCTGAGGAATTTTTTTCTGTCCTCTTAAATTTCAGTTAAAAGATGAAATCGGCAAGTCACCAAAAATCTAATGGCTATCAAAAGTAATTTTTATCAGTCTTAGGTAGGTGGATGATAAAAATCTTATGTCTGGTCCTATGGTCCAGAAATTCAAATTCCAATCTCAATTCAATTCAGTAAAGAATTAATTGCAAGCTATATGCAAGGAATTGAGCACAATATGGGAATTAGAACAAATCTATAAGATTTATTTATTTATAAGGAGCACTTCCCAGTGAATAAATGGACAAAGAATATGAACCTCTTCACCAACACAGATAAGATAAATACGAATCAAAACAATAGTGAGATTCTATTACATACCTATCAGATTAGCAAAGAGGAAAAAAGCAATTGTTGGAAGGGGCCATGGAAGGACAGAACATTAATAAATAGTTCATTGATGGCACTATGAACTAATCCAACCATTCTTGAAAATAATTTTCAACTATACCCCAAAAGTCACTAAACAGTGCATACATTAAGAGGAAAGAAACTGAGAACAAAGGAAAAAATTAATCAGTCAAGAAGCATTTATTAAGCTCTTGCTATGAGCAAGCACTGTGAAAGGAAAAAACTATATAGCAGCATTTTATGTTGAAACAAATAAATAAAAACAAAGCAAGTGAATATCCATCAGCTAGGAAATGGAAGAATTAATTATAATTTGTGAACATTAGAGAATATTATTGTGCCATTATGAATATGATACAATAAGAGAAACTTGGAAAAACTTGTACAAACACATGGAGAATGAAATGGTTAGAACTGCAAGTACAATTTAAATAAGGGCCACAATAATGCAAAGGAAAAAACTCTGAAAGACTTAAGAGCTCTGATCAATCATGACTTCAGAAGAACTAAAGATGAAAGCATGCTTCCCACTTCTTGTCAGAGAGATAATGTTCTAGAGACACAGGATCTTCAGACACAATCAATATTTTAACTTCTTTTGCTTGTCTGGTCATAATGTATGGGTTTCTATTTGGGGAAATGGTGGAATTATAAATAGATAATGATAGAAGCCAAAAAAAAAAAAAAAAAGAAAAAAAACAACAACAACAACAACAACAAACCAGCAAGAAAACAAAATAGTTCAGAAGGAAACCAGGGGTAATTCTGTTACTACTCTGTAAAATTTCATAGATATGCTTAAAAAATACAAATCATATATATCAAAGTTCATGGTTATACATGCAGTCATCTCTTCTATTCTTTGTATAGTGAAATATTTATAGGATCAAAGGTCTAGAACTAGAAAGGCCCTTGGAGGTTCCATCATTTACAGTTCAGGGAGCCTAAGTGATCTATCCAAAGTGACTCAAATAGTATCAGAGGCAGGATTTGAACTCCAGTTGGCTTTTACTCCAGGGTTGATTCTCTTGACACCATGTTGCTCTGCTTCATGTGAATGACTTATAAATTCATAATGGAAAAGAATATTTTTAAAATGCAAAACACATCACTGAATTAAAATGAGAACTCCCACATCCTCCCCAGATCCCCTAAGTGCCAGGGACTACATTCAGGTCTTTTGCCTATATGGGTCCCTGCCTATATAGTGCTTCCAGAGAAATGAATCAATATGTGTTCTAACACTCCCCACCAAGGAAAAAGGGCACTTGTTGTGCCCATGCAAATAAAATATAACTGGGGGTGGAGAGGAAAAAAAAAATATCCCAAAGCAGAAGCTAATGGAAGAATAGGTTTCCAAATCTGCAGCAAGAGCACTAGAAACGTAGACTATGTCTGTCTTCTAGCTTGAGCAGCTGGAGGCAAAGCAGGGAGAGAGCTGGACTTCCAACTTCTTGTCATCCAAATCCAGCTTCAAATACTTAATAGCTGTATGATCCTAGGCAAGATCACCTCTTTCTGCCTCAGTTTCCTCAACTTCAAAATGGAATAATAAGATAACCTACCTCTCAGGACTGCTATGAGGATTAAATGAGATAATAATGCTATAATGAGTGTTTAGCACAATGCCTGGCATAAGCTATATAAATGTTCATTATTGTCATTATACCCATGAAGTTCATAAACTATTCTATTAATTTATTAATTAATCTATTATTCTATTAATTTCATAATGTGTTTTGGTAGTTTGATAAGTTTCCTCAGAACAATTTACTTAGATAAAAAAAATAAAATACATAGCATTACCTAGCATAGCATTACAAAGGAAATAAATTATACTGAAATTCAATTATCAAAATATTAAATAAACTCATGGAGGCTATGTTAGGAAAAGTAATACTAGACAAGAGTTGGCGAAGTCCCAACAATTCTCTCCCAAAACCCCTCAAAATCAAAGGAGGCTAAGAACACATAATACAAAAGATCCATGTCACATCAGTAGATGCAGAAAACACCACAAGAAAGGAGAGAAGCCTTAGATGAGCTACTAAAGAATAAAGAAATAGAAATATAAGACATAATATATATGTATAAATATAATTATAAAAATAAAAAAAAAATAAGAAAAAGGATGCAAAAGACAGAACTCCAAAAGAGAAAGGCTGAGTAGAAGTTTAAGTCCTAAATAGTCAAAACAATAATGGGACTTAAAATCACAAAAATAAAAATGGGCAAAAGCTAAAAGAAGATCCATAATATGCTGAACAAGTATTATACTTTAAAGAAACGTTAATTTAAAAAAAGGCCAAGGGAAAAAAAAAATTCTGTGGCCTCTCTAGAGATGATGGGAAATTAGCAAGAAACTCTAAAATAGTTCAAAAGAAGATTCAACAAAATTATTAGGATAGAAATATTGGAAATTAAAAGCTCTCAAAAGGGAATAAACAACCAACCAAGTAGATCAATTAAAATTCATAACAGAATCATGCCAAAGTAATAGGGAATTTGAAAAGGAAAATGACATATCTGAAACAAGAAAAAAACCCTACACTGAAAAAAAGAAAAGCAAGACTAACTTTGGAAGATTACAATGAATCCTACATAAGCCTATGTGAATGCCCTTGAGGATAACACATATAAAGATATCTTAAAGATCACAGGTTCTCAGAACAGGGTCAATTTAAAGTACTTGACACATAGCTCACTTGTGACAGAGGAAATACAAACTTACTAGTCAAAGGAAAAGACTTACACATCCCTAAAATCAGAAAAATGTAAAGATGGCCTCAAAAGACTACCCTATATCTACCATTATAGAAAATATATTTTTAAAAATGTACTGGGCTTAGAATTGGGAAGATTTAAATTCAAATTTATGCTCAGACACTTTCTAATACAATGATCTTAAATAAGTCACTTAACTTTTTCTGCCTCAGTTCCCTGAATAAAGAAAAAGAATAACAGTTTAGGGTTATTGTGAAAATGAAATAACATCTGCAAACTACTTAGTAAAGTGCCTGGCATTTAATAAACACCATATAAATGCTTATTCCCTTTCCCTATACCCTGCTGAAAAAAGAAGAGCTAGATGAAAAGGAATGATTTAGACACTATTTATCTCATTAAGGTCTCTTGTCCAGTATCTCATCATCCTTAACAATATGTTCTATTGGTATCAGCTATCCATTTGTAATGATATAGGGACAAATATCAGCTGACAAATCTTGGAAGGTTGTCATTTCCCAGCTATAGAACTATGAGGACTTAATATTTCCCGATTGATGATAATGCTGAGTATATATAAAATATACAAATATTAAAAACCTTAAATCTTTAAATTTATTCATAATATTATTTCTTACCTGGCAGAGATCTGCATGGATTGAGGTCAACTGGTTTGTATTCATCTGCATCTTGTCTATGGCTTGTCTGAGGATACCAATTCCTCGCAGGGGCTGTCAGAAATGACATCTCTTTCAGATAAGTTCTCATAGATGGCAGCACAATGGATCTTATGTTGTCACTTACAAATAAAAAAAATACTAATTGATAGGTTCCTTTAAACAACAATCTGAGGTTTCCATATCCTTTCAGGAAACTGTTGTTTTCATGTAATAGGAAAAACTGGCCATTAATTGCTCAAAAGAATTTCTTACATAAGACATACAATTTCAGCACTGACTCTAAAAACCAGAAGACTATTGATTTATTATGGAAGTCAGTCTCTCAAAGCACAAAGACTTCTTCAATTTTTAAATAAAATTTTAATTTTTAATTAACTTTAAACGAACAAAATGCAGAAATTCTGTATATATAAATATAACGAAGTTCTGCCAAATCCCCAACCTCTTACATTATAGGAAATGTCATGAAAGACTTCATCCAGAATACATCTAACAAAATAAAGTGAGCTGGTCATATACCAAATACAAGAGACAACAAAGAGTCAGTTGTATATTAATATTATCAAGATATTAAAAGAACAAGAAAAAGGCTTTCATCAACATGCTGTGCTGATCCTCTTTGGGTGACTTATGGGACAATAAGAATCACATTAAAATGCCAGTTGGAAAGGTTGTGATTTGACCAGCTAAGGAAGTATATAGATGAAATCCAACATTACAATTACAAATTACAGATATTACCACTTTTGATACTTTTTGATGCATAAGCCAGATGAAGTAAATTGAGAAACTTTAAATTGTTATTAAAAGTGCTAACATTTGTTCTTTGGGAAAGCCAATTAGAACAGTAAACTCTCCTCTCAAGAACATTATCTTATACATTAATTTAACACTGAAATAAAAAAACTGTCAAATACAGGCCCTTACACTGTGAGGTATGAATAAAGAAAGGACACTCACTGATTTTTCTGGGTAGCATCATTTTATAATCACATTTCAAATATACTGAAGAACTCACATGTCAAGAGACTGGTTGGTATTATGAGCCTTTCTTTCAAACTACAATACTCTTAATAAAAGCTAATGGTCTGTCAGACCAACAGACTGAAAACTATTTTAAATTCAAACAGAGAGAGAAGCAATAAAATAAGTATTATATTGATTCCTAAGACTAGTGCCTTAAATTTCAAGCACTGCTGACTAGTTTGGTCTATACAAATGGTGAAATTAAATGATATGGGAAAACTACTTTGAGCTGCTCAGGATGTACTATGTATAAAGTATTAATATTATTAGCTTTACAGCATTTCTATTGGGCTTATATCCCAAAGAAATCATAAAGGAAGGAAAAGGCCCCACATGTGCAAGAATGTTTGTGGCAGCCCTTTTTGTAGTGGCTAGAAACTGGAAATTGAATAGATGCCCTTCAATTGGAGAATGGCTGAATAAATTATGGTATATGAATATTATGGAATATTATTGTTCTGTAAGAAGTGACCAGCAAGATGATTTCAGAGAGACCTGGAGAGACTTACATGAACTGATGCTGAGTGAAATGAGCAGAACCAGGAGATCATTATACACGGCAACAACAGTACTATATGATGATCAATTCTGATGGACATGGCTCTCTTCAACAATGAAATGTTTCAAACCACCTCCAATTGTTCACTGAAGAAAGCCATATACACCCAGAGAGAGGGATGTGAAATGTGGACCACAACATAACATTCTCATACTCCTTGATTGATGTTTGCTTACATTGTGTTTCCTTTATCTGATATATCGTTTGTGTAGACAAGATTTTTCTTGCACAACAATGACAAGTTTGGAAATATGTATACATATATTCGATTTGCCAATATTTTAACATAATTAACATGTAGTGGATATCCTGCCATCTAGGGGAGGGTGGGGAGTTGGGGGAAAAATTTGTAACGGAAAGCTATGTAAGGGTTATTGTTGAAGAATTACCCACACATATGTTATGCAAATAAAAATAAATAAATAAATAAAATATTATTAGCTTTAATCTTCAATCTAAACAAGTTATGTTAGACAAACAAGTATTATATTCTGGATTTATAATAACTAACTAAATAAAATGCCTCAAAAAAATTTCTCACCTGCTTTCTTTCCACAAGAGCATTTGTTAACTGATGACAAAGACCAGCAACTAGATAAAACAATAAAAAAAATTTAAAACTCAATTAACTACAGTAAATATAAAACAAATTCAACAGAAAATAATAAATTAATATATAACTTACAAGTGTCTGTTGCATATCTAATATGTTCCCCATTACAAGTGCTGATAAAAAGCTGAACCTGTGAGAATAATGTTTCGAAGTCAGGTACACTGGGCATAGAAAACTTCACAAACCTAAAATAAAGAGACAAAGATTCGCTTATTTTCATTTTTTGAAAGGGAAAACAAGCAGATACCAAGGAAAAATAATTTACAGGTATGAATAGCAAAATCTTCTACTCTTTCCTTGAAAAGTACCTTAAATTCACCTTTTAAAAATGTCTTATTGATGTCTTTTGTCTTTATCTCAGTCTTTTCTAAATAAGCCTTCCCTCAAGATTAAACCTTTCCTTATGACAAAAGGAAAACAATTAAGCAAAAGTACCAGAAACAATGATCACATCTGACTGGGTATACATTATCATGCCTCATCCCTCTGTAAGAAGTTTCCCCTAATCTCTCTTAAGGTTAGCGTTTTCCCTCTGAGATTATTTCCAATGTATCCAAAAAATATCTTTTTTGTATGTTGTCTCCCCCATTAAGATTGTGGGTAGTTTTTGCTTTTCTTTGTTTGTATCCCTAGCACTTTGCACAGTGTCTGGCATACAGCATATAATATATGCTTGTTAATGCCAATCTTAAACCTAAAATTAAAAAAAAAAAAAGTAAAGCCAGTTTGGGCCAGGTCTGACTTATTACAACATTTATACAAAGCAGGGTTTTTTTCCCTTAGCTATTCATCAAAGAGCACCCACTTTGTCCATAAAGTATACTGTTATAAATATCTGGTTATATATACTGACTCTTGAGAGGTACAGACTAGCCTCAAATCCTGGAACACCTAAGTTCAAGTTCTGCTTTTAACACAGCAAATTACTCTTAAGCATTTCTGAAGCTCAAGACATCTAAGACTATAAATAGTAGAAACAATGCTGACTGAGGAACTCCCAATATCAATGAAATCTCTATCACTACATTGGATCTTAAAATCTAACTTCCTTGGGAGTAGAGGTTATTTCATTTTTTGTATGTGTAATTCTAGTGCTTAAAAATATAACGCCTATTTTGTTTTCCTTCTCAGGTTTTTTTTTTTTTTCTTGTAGATCCAATTTTTCTTGTACAGCAAGATAACTGTATAAATATGTATACATATAAGAAAAAATAATGCCTAGCATAGGGGCACAGCGATAAGCACAGGATAGGCACTTAAACACTTGTTGATTCTAGAATATATTTACAACAGTTGGACTAATTCATTAATTTAGAGATTAGTGTTCTAACTAGTCTTTTATATATAGCCTCTATAACATTGACAGTTTGCATATTTCAATCTTTGCCAGTATGCAAACACAAATTTTTATTTTGGTGAGTTAAAGATGCAAATATTTCCCCCATTTATTCTTTTGCTATTCTTTTTTCAATGACTTTACCACAGCAGACACTTTTTAATTTTATGTGATCAATTTTTTTTTCTTGTTTAGGATTATCTCCATAAAACTGAATGGATGCCCATCAATTGGAGAATGGCTGAATAAATTATGGCATATGAATGTTATGGAATATTATTGCTCTGTAAGAAACGATCAGCAGGACGATTTCAGAGAGGCCTGGAGGGACTTGCATGAACTGATGCTGAGTGAAACGAGCAGAACCAGGAGATCATCATACACAGCAACAACAGTATTACATGATGATCAATTCTAATGGACATGGCTCTCTGCAACAAAGAATTGTCTCAAACCAGTTCCAATTGTTCACTGAAGAAAACCATATACACCCAGAGAGAGGGAAATGAAATATGGACCACAACGTAACATTTTCATGATCTCTATTGACATTTGCTTGCATTGTGTTGCCTTTCTCTGATTCTTTTTTTTTCTTGTAGATAGGATTTTTCTTGCATAACTTCTCAAGCATTTCAACATTATTAACATGTAGTGGACTTCCTGCCATCTAGGGGAGGGGAGGGGACTGGGGGTAAAATTTGTAATGGAAAGCTTTGTAAAGATCAATGTTGGGGAACTACCCATACATATGTTATACAAATAAAAAGCTTTAATTAAAAAAACCCAAAAAACAAAAAACAAAAAAAACCAAAAAAACGATCAGCAGGATGATTTCAGAGAGGCCTGGAGAGACTTGGATGAACTGATGCTGAGTGAAATGAGCAGAACCAGTAGATCATTATACACAGCAACAACAAGACTATATGATGATCAATTCTGAAGGATGTGGCTCTCTTCAACAATGAAATGTTTCAAACTAGTCCCAATTGTTCAGTGATGAAGAAAGCCATATATACCCAAGGAGAGGGATCTGAATGTGGACCACAACATAACATTTCCATGCTCTCTATTGATGCTTGCTTGCAGTTTCCCTTCTCAGATTTTTTTTTTCTTGTAGATCTGACTTTTCTTGCATAGGAAGATAACTGTAAAAATATGTATATACATATTTGATTTGTCAAGTATTTTAACATAATTAACATGTAGTAGACTTCCTGCCATCTAGGGGAGAGATGGAGACTAGGGGGGAAAATATGTAACGGAAAGCTTTGCAAGGGTCAATGTTGAAAAATTACCCATACGTATGTTTTGCAAATAAAAAGCTTAAAAAAAAAAAAAAAGGATTATCTCCATAACTATGGTTGAAAAAGGTACCTCTTCCATTCTCTTATTACATACCTTCATTTGAAGGTTGCATATACATTTTTGGATCTTACGATTTATGGTGTAAGATAATATGCCAACTAAATTTCTACAAGATTGTTTTCTAATTTTCCCAACATTTCTTATCAAAATCCCCGCCATCCCCAATTTATGCACTTAAGTTTATCAAACACTGGATTTCAGTTGCTTCTGTTTCTTGCTCATCCAGTAAGCTCAAATGATCTACTTTTCCTGTTCCTGAACTAGTATCAAAGTTTTGATCAATACTATTTATAATGTAATTCAAGATCGGGTACAGTTCTATGTGCACCTTCCATTTGCATTTTATCTTCTACTTTTCATTATTTCTTTTGAGATTCTAGACCCATTATTCTTCCAAATGAATTGTTTTGTCACATGCTATAAAGCCCCTCTGTAACCTGACTGGTATGGCACCAAATGCACAAAATAATTTTGATAGCATCCTTTTTGATTGGAATTATCCAATCATGACCATGCAATATCTATCCACTTGTGTTTTTCTTTATTTTCGCCAATTTTTTTTTTGTAGCTGCATTTGTATTAATCTATCTTGATACATTAGCGTCCAGATATTTTATGCTTTTTACCAGACAGATTGAGGTAAATTTCTCATTTTACCATAGTTTCTTGCTGGTTTTTGTTAGTCCTTCAGAGAAATAGTAATGATGCTCCTGATAGATCTATTTTGTTTTTATTAACTTTATTGAGCTATTAGTCATTTCAAGTAGTTTTTTCACTGATTCTCTAATTTCTGGCTTGCAGGGATGACTTTTCCTTGTTTAGATATTTGGCAATTTTGTAGATATTCATCTGTTTCCTTTGGTTTCTTAGTCCTTAAAGGCCTATAACATAGGCCTATTTCCATCATTTCTCTGGTATAGAGAGCTTATTCTGTCAATACAGAGTCAGAGGAGGGACTTGAATCCAGGTGTTTTTGACTCGAAGGCCAGCTTTTATCTGCTATTGCATACTGCTCAATTTCTGTGTATATTGGTTGTGTATGGTGGTTTTTTGACACATCTCCTTATTTACTTTATTTGTCCATTTTTCTTTGATTTTCCTTTGTTTTTCTTGATCAATCTTATTTAAAAAAAATAGCTCTTTCATGTATTAGTTTTTGTACTCTTAGATTTCTCTATTTTTCTAACTTTCAAAATTTCTTCTTTTGAACTTGCTTTAAGATCATAAATTGAAAGTTGGAAGAGACCTAAGAATTCATTTTACAGATGAAGAAACTGAAGCCCAGAAAAATGATAATGATGAGAGTTAGTATTCACATAGCTTTTTAAGATGTGAAAAGGACATTGCATATTTTAACTCATTTGATTTGATTTTATCTCATAACAACTCTATGAAGTATATATTGTTATCATTCTCATTTTATGAAGAAAATGAGACTGAGAAAAATTTCCTCATCTGGAAAATGATCTGGAAAAGGAAATGGCAAGTCAGTCCAGTATTTCTGCTAAGAAAACCCAAATGAGATCACAAAGACTTAGACATGACTGAAACACTGAACAACACGATTTCTTCTTTGATCTACTATTCAGGAAATCATTATATAGTCTTTTTATTTAAAGTTATGTCTTTTACCAATATCTCCTTTATTATGTTATGACCTATAAAAGCTGTATTTAATATTTCTGCTTTTTTTATTTGATTCTATATTCTTCAACATTCCCATTAAGCAAACACCATGGGTCAATCAAATCTAATTTTTCTAATTTTCTAACAATTTACTTGACTGTGTTTTCTATCTTATTTATATTTCATATTATCCATTCCTAAAAGAATATCAATCTTTTACTGTTACTGTGTTGCTATCAATATTATTTTGCAATTTTAGTTTTAAAAAACTGACATACATACATACATATGTATACATATATATTTATTTTCCCATTACGTGTGCTCTTTTAAAACCTCTCAATATCAACTTTGTTCTCTTATCTGAAATTTTGGTTGAAATGTTTAGGGTTTTTAGTTACTTGATAAGTGACAGATTCTGTTCCATTCTTTCATTTTTTTCTCTGTAGGTATCTCTATGTGTTAAGGTTTTTTCTTTATATATTATGGCAAAGTGGATAAAGAATTAGAGTCAGAGACAAGCATTTCAAGTCCTTCCTCTGAATAGATAATATATATGATCAGGTAAATCCCTTATTCTTGTAGTTCTCTAAGTGAAGAGTCAGCAAACTACTGCCAGAGGGCCCTCTTACTGCCAGCTTTTATACGCAGAAGTAAGAAATTTTTTTTAAAACTTTTTTTAAAAATGAAATCTTATTTTTAAAATAGTAACTAGCTGGAATAATGGATAAAGTGCTGGACTTGGAGTAAGGAAGACCTGAGTTCAAATCTAATACACAAGTCATTTAACCTCTGCCCATCTCAGTTTTCTCACATAGAAAATGGAAATGATAATAACAGCATCTATGAACCAAGACTGTTGTGACAATAAACTGTGATATTTGTTAAGTGCTTTACAAAACTGAAAGTGCTATATAAATGCTAATTCTTGTTATTAAAAAACCCCTGTCCAAGGCTATTGTCTATGACTTAATTGAAGAGAAAATAGACTGGTAGTTTCCTCTTCTTGAATTTCCAATATCAATGAAATCACAGATCCAAGTCCTAGTCTGTATGCAGTAAAATTGTTAGGATTCTTAAATACATTTTCCCCTTTTTCTTTCCTTTTTTTAGGGAATTTAATCCTTTCACATTTAAGATCATAATTAGTTAGGTGGATTTTTTTCCCCCTAGAATAACTTTATATATTTTTTTCTTTCATTAAATCAGCACTTACAGTCTCTTTGCATACAATAATTTGGTTCTGTTGTCCTTCCCCCAAATTAATTTTTTCTTCTGTTTCTAGATTTGTATATACTAATTCCATTATTTTCTATTGCAATAGAATGTTTATATTGTTTTAAAATCCTGTCATTAAGATTTGCTGATGTTTCCTTCAAAGATCTACTTTCTTTTATTATATTCTCATCTTCAAAATCTTCAGATTCGGACCTAATCTCATTAACTGCTGAATAAATGTTCACTGAATGTCCCCCCCCCCCAGTAAGTTTTTAATCTGTCTTTGTCATCCTGTTGGCTTTTCTATCATGTCCTTGCTTTAGAGACATGCTTTTTCCTACCAATCTTTTTCCCTTCTGTAATGGCAGTGTAAAGAAGGTAAAGAGAAGGAATCTGATCAACTCTAGTGATCTATAATTCAAATAGTCTGTTCCTAGTCCTCTGTTCCTCTTCTCACCAATATTAGAACCCAATCTCTGGTTCTTACATTTTCTTGCTCTTTCTCTTTCTCTTTGGAGCTGACTGTTTGGCCTAGATTAATTATAAATCAAATTTACTGTACTTCTTAGGTTTTTTCCACCACCTCCCAGGTTATTCCAAGTTTCCTGGTTGAATTTAATGCATTTCTTTTTTATACAAATTTTTTTTATTGATCTTTTGTTTTTCCATTAGCCACATATTTCCCACTGTACCGCTGATCTACTCCCTTCCAGACAGAGCTACCTCTTATAATAAAAGAGAAGAAGCAAAACAATCTTCCACAAAACTAACCAATATATATTTTTTAAGTGTGGTATTATACGCAGCATGGACCCCAATTTCTGCAAAATAATAGGAGGCTTCTTAGGATAGAAGTGTGGTCATTAACATTTTTTAATGATTCTATTATTTGTAGTCAGATTTTATCATTTCAGTTTAATGCATTTCTAACTTGAAATTTATTTTCAACAATATGTGCTAATTTTTTTCCTTTCTTCAAGACGCTTCTTTAATATATTAACTAAGAATGGCACTGCTTTCTTTTTTCTATAACAAAGGGCTAAGAAAGACATATTTTTCCTTTGTAATAATTCAAGCATCTTTCTCTGTTATAAGTAACATACAAACACAAAATGAGCATATATACACATAAATAAAATAATCTTTGTTATCTGAATTGTCAACATATACATGTTTATCACCTACGGATGATATATGTTACACATAAACTGCAGTTTATCTATATGTATCCTGTGTTACCTTATTTAAGCAGTAGCTATTAAATACTCTGAAAACTTTCGATATGCTATGCTATATTATGTGTGTACAATCTTTGTCTGGCTCTGAAACTGTTAAGAGTGAGGTTAAAGAGATAAACCATCCCTCTCTACTTCCTTTAGTGTTTATATATACTTTTTTCATCTACCTCATTTATGTGAAACAGTAAGTCTCCTTTCTCCTAGTTTCTGTACTAAAAATTTTCCTCCTTTATCCCCATCTCTAAAACACAATAAAGCATGACAGTACATTTATAGCCTATATATATATTTTTTTACTTAACTCTCTCATCTTTAATGGAAATATGCCACTTCTCTCCCAATCTGAATATAAATACTTTATCAATCTTCAGCCCTAACATAGAACAAATGCCTTTATCTTTCTAGATTCCCCCCCACACACTTGAGTGTTTGAATTTCAGTTTCCATTCAGCTCTAATCTTTTCTTTAAGAAAACTTAAAAGTTCTCAATTCTATTAAAACTCCATTTTCCAAAACAAATGCTGGAAGGGATGTGGAAAAATTGGGATACAAATGAACTATGGGGAGAGCTGTGAAAATGTCAACATTCTGAAGAACAATTTAGTACAAAGCCTAAAGGTCTACAAAACTGTGCATATCCTTTAACCCAAAAATACTACTGGTAGGGAAAAGACCTATCTGTACATAAATATTTAGAGCAGCTATTTTTGTGTCAAAAAAAAAAAAAAAAAAAAGGAAATCAAGGGAAGTGCCATCAATTGAGGAATGACTGAACAAGCGATGATATATCCCCCCATGATAAAATATAACACTATTGTTAGAAGAAATGATGAACAGGATGTTTTCAGAAAAACCTGGGAAAATTTATATAAACTGATGCAAAGTGAAGTGAGCAGAACTAGGAAAACATTGTATAAGCAATAGCAATATTGTAAGGATGATCAAGTGAGAAAGAATCAGCTACTCTGATCAACAGGATCTGAGACAATTCCAAAGGATTCATGATAAAAAATACTACCTACTTCCAGAAAAATGATGAAATGAAATATACTTTTAAAAAAACCTCACTTTTTTTTTTCTTTCTCATTTTTTTCCTTTTGGTCTTTTGATTTTTCTTGCACAATGTGACAAACGAGGAAATATATTTAAAAGGACTGCATATATTTAATCTATATCAGAGTGGTCACTGTCTTGAAGAGGTAAGGGAGAAAGGGAGAAAAATTTGGAACTCGAAGTCTTATGAAAATGAATGTTGAAAACTATCTTATCATGTATTTGGAAAAATAAAATGCTAATGAAAAATTTCTTCTTTATTTTTCTTGTTTTTTTTTTTGTTGTTGTTTTCTTTTGCAATATGGCTAATAGGGAAATGTTCTGCAAGACTTTGAACATATAACTGATATCAAATTGCTAGCCTTCTCAAGAAGGGGGGAGGCAGGAGAAGAAGGGAATGGAACTCAAAATTTTAAAAAACTGATTTGTTAAAAATTTTATATGTAATTGGGAAATATTCAATGAAATTTATTTAAAAAAAATTTTAAGTCCATTTTCCCTCCTATAAGATTATACTCAGTTTTTGATACATTGTTGGTGGAACTGTGAAAGGATCCAACCATTCTGGAGAGCAATTTGGAACTATGCTCAAAAAATTATCAAACTGTGCATACCATTTGACCCAGCAGTGTTTCTACTGGGCCTATATCCCAAAGAGATTTTAAAGGAGGGAAAGGGACCCACATGTGCAAAAATATTTGTGGCAGCTCTTTTTGTAGTGGCAAGAAACTGGAAATTGAAAGGATACCCATCAATTGGAGAATGGCTGAATAAATTATGGTATATGAATGTTATGGAATATTATTGTTCTGTAAGAAACGACCAATAGGAGGATTTCAGAGAGGCTTGGAGAGACTTGCATGAACTGATGCTGAGTGAAATCAGCAGAACCAGCAGAACGTTATGCACAGCAACAATACTATACGATGATTAATTTTGATGGACATGGCTCTCTTCAACAATGATGTGATTCAAACCAGTTCCTATTGTTCAGCAATGAAGATAGTCATATACATCCAGAGAGAGCCTGTGGGAACTGAGTGTGAACCACAACACAGCATTTTAACGCTTTCTGTGAATATTTCCATGCATTTTGTTTTTCCTTCTTAGGTTGTTTTTTCTTCTTCTCTTTCTAGATCTGATGTTTCTTGTGCAGTAAGATAACTGTATAGATATGTATACATGTATTGTATTTGTCATATAATTTATCCTATTTAGCATGTATTAGATTACCTATCATCTAGGGGTGGGGGGAAGGAGGGGAAAAGCTTGGGAAAAAGAAAAAAAAGTTTTTGCAAAGGTCAATGTAGAAAAATCACTCATATGTTTTGTAAATAAAAAGCTTTATTAAAAAAAAAAGATTATACTCAGTTTTTCAGGCTATTATTCTTGGTTGCTGCCATTTTGTCTTTTGGAATGTCAAATTCCAAGACTTTCTCTCCTGTAAAGTAGTTGCTGTACTTAACCTTAGCCATCAATTGAAGAAAAAAATCTCATTTGCTTCTTGGTCTGGAGGTTATCTAAGGCCATAAATTAAAGCCATCTTTTTATTTCTCACTTACTTGCATTCCTTTGGACTTCTCTAGTCCCTAAGAACTTCATCAGGAGGAACATCATTATCCTGCAAGGTCAGGTTTGGTACTCAAACTATCTCCTGCTGTTGAAGAAGGTAGACTGGAGGGTAGAGTGCTGAACTCCTCCCAAAACCTCCATTTAAGGAGGGTATTCAAGTCAGCCATCTTTCATTTCCCATTGGGTTCTATTCCTTTAGACTTCTCCATCATACCCTTAAAGCTAGCTAAACAAAGTACCTTCCCTTCCCTGACTAAAGCTTCCTTTTGTATGTAGTCCTCTCCCATTAGATGTAAGCTCCCTGGGGAGGAACAATCTCTTTTTCTTACTTTTATCCCAGTGGTTAGTACAAAGATTAGAAGGATAGGTAATTAATGTTTACTGACTGGAAAGGCAATTTGGCACCAGGTTGTACAGGTGCTACAGTCACATCTATTTAAAGAAATCAGAAAAGAGAATTCTTATTTCCAATGTCTTAGACAGTCATTTCAACAACTGATGTTTTTAGCAGTGGAAATGACAAAAAAAAAAAAAAAAAAAGGCATATCATCTGACTTTGCTACTGCATCCTTAGGACCAAGGAACTTTTTCATATGGCTTGCAGTTGAAAACTTCTATTTATGTAGTGTCCTTCATTTAGAACATGAGTTCTTTGAGAGCAAGAACTGCTATATTTTTCTATTTGCAATCCTTATCCTTAACATATCATGCATACTTAATAAATGCTTCATCCATTCATTATTGTGCCATCTTGACATGAACCTCTTTCTGGCTGTTTTCAGTATTTTTTTTCTCTAACTTGAAAACTGGATATGGGGTACAAGATTCCTGGGTCAGCTTGGGATTTTTTCAGATGATCAGTGAATTCAATTTTGACTTTGTCTTCTGCTTCTGATGACTGTGGATAGTTTTTTAAAAATGATTTCCTGAAAAGCTTTCAAGTATTTTGTTTGGTCATGATTTTCAGAGAATCCAATGGCTCTTAAATTATGTGTCCTCAGTCTCCCAGGTCAGTTATTTTTGACAGAAGGTACCTTATATTTTTCTCTATTCAACCCTGTTTTGATCTTTTCTTTTTCTTTTTTTTTCTTTTTTCTATTTCTCATAGTTCCATGGAATCCTTGAGTTCTAACAGCTTCATTTGTTTTTTCAGGGCATCTACAACTTGAAAAAAGACTTTCCACTTTCTATTCTCCTATGAATTCTTCCTCCCTTCAAGAGCTATTTCAATTCTAATTTCATTTTTTCCCTTCTTCATTTCCTCCAGCTATTCTTATATATCTTGTAGCCACGTTAATTTTTTCTTCCAATTACTGAAATTAATTTTTTCCTCTAATTACTGAATTATTCTCTTCTCTGATTCAGAATTTGTTGTGAGATTACTCACTTCTTTTAAATTTGATTCTTAGACTTCTTTTAACTGTCAAAATTTGTTCATTGTTGTCATCTTATGTTAATTTATTTTGTGCTAATCAATATTTTCCCATTTATTTATGTGTTATTTCAAATATCATTACTTGCTATAATGACCTCTTACATAATACTAAAATACCACTAAAAACTCCACTGTCCACATCAGATTCAATAATGATGATAAATCCTGACATTACTATGTTACTATGTTACAATAGTAACATTACTATGACAGTCCAGTTTTACAGAAAATTTGAAATTTCTTTAAATAATTTGCTTCCTTATATAGTAATCCACAAAACTCTGGTTCATAAAATGTTTATGTTAACTTAAGTGTTAAGGTAAATTTATATCCATCATAATAAAATAGCACTTACAGAACTGCAAGGACACCCAAGGAATGCTCTTGTACATCCAAAGCACCAAGCACTGTATCAAGATGGGATAAATTTTTTGCTAGAAGTTCTCCACTTTTGTTTATCAATTCACAAAGTTGAGTCATTTGCCCTAAAAAAATCGAACAATGGTTTCATTCACTTATGGCACAGTAAACTGACATGAAGGGGCAAAGAAAATATAAAAATATGAAAAAATAAAGAATAAACTTAAAAGTTTATAAATATTAAATTGTGATCATTGAGGCTAAATTAAAATTCTTCATAAAAGGACTAAATAAGATTACAAAGGAATAGAGAACATTACAAGATTTAAAACAGATAATTTGATTATATTAAATTAAAAAGGATTTTTAAATAAACAAAATCAATGCAACCAAGATTAGAGGGAAAACACAAAGATAGGAAACAATTTTTACAGAAAGCATCTCTGATAAAGATCTCATAGAGAATCAAATTTATAAGAAATATAGGTCATTCTCCAACTGGATGGTCAAAGGATATGAATAGGCAGTTTTCAGATGAAATCACTGCTCTCCATAGGCATATGAAAAAATGTTCTAAATCATTCCTCATTTGAGGAATACAAACTAAAACAACTCTGTGGTACCACTTCATACTTATCAGATTAGCTGGTATGACAGAAAATGAAAATAATAAATGTTGAAGGGGATGCGAGAAAATTGAGACACTAGAGGTAGAGGTTGTCCTTCGTTCTTAAAGGGGACCAAAACAACACCACTATATTGGAGTCAAGGTACAATGTGTCCAACTGTGGCTGATCAAATCAATATGAACTCAAAAGGCTTTATCACAGGTCAGGCACAAATAGTTCATAAGAACATTTGGAATGGAGGAGATGTTAGTAAATTTGTGCATCAAACTATGCTCAAGGGCAAATTGTACATACTTTCAACTTGCAATACTTTTACTAAGTCTATATCCCAAAGAGATTTTTATTTTTTAAAAGGGAAAAGGATCTATTCATACAAAAATATTTATAGCATTTCTTTTTATAGTGGCAAAGAAATGTAAGTGGAAGGGATGCCTACCAATTGGGGAATGGGTATACAAATTATGGTATATGAATGCAATGGAATATTATTGTGCTATAAGAAATGATAAACAGGTAGATTTCAGAAAAACTTGGAAAAACGTTCGTGAACTGATGCAAACTAAAGTAAGCAGAACCAGAACATTGTATACAGTAATAGCAACATCGTGTGATGATCAACTATGAATGACTTACACCCAGAGAAAGAACTAATATAGTCTGAATGGAAATCAAAACATACTTTTTCACCTTATTTTTTTCCTCATGACTTTTTCTTTTGATCTGTTTCTTCTTTCACATGACCAATATAGAAATATATTTTACATGATTGTGCTCACGTGCACAAACACATGTGTGTATATGCATATAAATATCAAATATCAAATTGTTTACCAGCTTAAGGAGGAAAAAGGAAGGAGAGGGAACTTGAAAATTTGGAACTCGAAAAATTTTTTTAAATGAATGTTAAAATTTGTTTTTACATGTAACTAGAAAAAATAAAATATTATCTATATAACTAAATACATAAACAAACGAATAAATATATGACTGTCCTTCATTCTCAAACAGTTCAGGAAATCACTAAAGGTCAGGGTTGTTATTTTAATTCTGTCAGCTTTCATAATTATGACTATTTACAGTTGAAACTTCTAAATATCAACAATGATTGTTAATTCAAAGTTCATTTGTCCACTTATCATTTTGTTAGACATTTTCTTTATTAAAGTGATCTTTGAATAACATAATGATTTTAAGTGGCAATTAAAACTCAAATAAAAGATTTTATCTGGAATAAATTTAAGAATAGCATCTGCTACAAAAAAAGAAGATTGTAGCTACATCAAAATCATAAATCATTCTCAGCTAGTCATAATGCAGGATATGTTGACATTTAAACTGATCAATATTTAATTTAATCACTTACAAGGAAAATGTGCCATAATAGGCAATTTGCAACACAAGAATAAGCAAGCTACATATTCTTAATATCAGTTACATATTCTTACATGAACCACAAGTTCAACTGAAAAATATATTCCCTTTCTTTATCAAAGGTCCTTATGTATAAAAATCAACAAGATCTAATTTATAATACCTCAACTCTTTTTTTTCCCCTATACTCTACTTTTAGGTAAAAAATGTTTTAAACCAAAAACTATTAAAGAATAGCTAAATAAGGGGGCAGCTAGGTGGCGCAGTGGATAGAGCACCAGCCCTGAAGTCAGGAGGACCTGAGCTCAAATCTGGTCTCAGACACTTCCTAGCTGTGTGACCTTGGGCAAGTCACTTAACCCCAATTGCCTCAGCAAAAAAAAAAAAAAAAAAAAAAGAATAGCTAAATAAGAAAATGATGTTTAGGACAATTAAGAAGCCAAAGCAGGACTAAGATGTATAATAAGATATACTCTATAACTGGAGATAGAGAAGCACTCAATTCTGGATTAAGAAGAAAAACTAAAATTGGAAAATATATCCATTGGTAAAAGTATCAATAAATAGCAAAAGACATAAACTTTCTATTAATAAGCAAAAATGAAAAATTCTATTCCCCTCATTTAATTGCTAATAACTAATAAACATGATGAATAGGTCCAAATTTGATCAAAATAACTAAATATAATTAAATAAGTCTGATGTAATATGATTCTTCACATCTGTCAGAAATTCTGACATTTGGGAGACTAAAGAAATAATATTTAAGAATTTTAAGGTAAATTAGTTTCTGATGATCAAATCAGGATATAAAATATGACTAAGTATTTCAAATTTGAACTTTTGCTTTTCTACTTTTTCTCATACTATTAGGATTAGCAGCAATAATCAAAATTAAAGAAATTTACTTTATCATTACTACTTCAATATTAGACACAGAATCACAAAAAGGGAAAGGGTAGTAATGTATTCTACAGTGGTATCAAAAATGGAAAACTTAAATTAGGGAAGTAAAAACATGAGATCTCATAAAGGGTGTTTCTTTTCCTTGAGCAAACCACTTATACAAGAATTGATGCCACATAGCATCAGTTAAGAGGATGACAATCAACCAGTTAATCAAAAAGCATAATATGAGCTCCTATGTTGTCAGATACTTGTAGGTCTTTGGGATACAAATAAAGAAGGAAAGGATCTTTTATTCTAGCAAGATGACCCCCCCAAAAAAAAAAGCACATGCATGCATGTGTATAATAGTTCACAAATCTTAGTGACAACTCAGAACGTAACCATTTATTTTGGAATGAACTGTTACTTACTAAGTTGAACAAGTCAGTTAATCTCTCTAAACCTCAGTTTACTCATCTGCAAAACAAAAGTTGGAAGAGATGATAAATATGATCCCTTCCAGCTCCAAATCCTATAAAGTACAGATAAATTAAATTATTTGTTCAACATTAAAATATGTATTAGCAGCTGAACAGACAGAACAATTTACATATATATGAAACTTTAGTTATCTCATTTGACTCTCTAAACAATGCTATGAGATAGTTACTGCAATTATTATCCTTACATTTGAGAAACTGAGCAGCAAAGAGATGAAAATGACTTAAGACCATGCAGACAACAAACTTGAAAATAAAACTTAAATCTAAGTCTCCTAATTCCAAGTCTAATGTTTTTACTATTGAATCATGATCTCTTTACCCTCAATCCCCTATCTAGTCCTGAATGCCTTTATCTAGAACATGAAATTAAGTAAGGATATGAAGCAATGAGGAAAAAATTGCCTCTCACAGAAGCACAATCTTAATGGTAGAAAAGCCTTTGAGAGATCTAGTCTAATTTCTACCCAAATGATGGATCTAATTTACAGTATTCCTGATGTTTTCACATCCAGTGATAGGGCATTCATTGCACTTAAAGTAGGTCTAGTTCAGGTTTGGGGCAGTATTCATTTATAGGAAATTATTCTTTAGATTTCACTTAAATATGCCTTTCTATATCTTATTCTAGACAAGTAGAAAAAGCCTAATCCTTCCACGTGATAATTCTTCACTACTTCAAAACTGTCACATTCCCCTAAATCCTCTTTAGCCTAAATATCACTAGTTCCTTTAATCTGTCTTCTTATAAGTCCCCTCACTTTCTTAATCACCCTCTTCTGGACACATTTCAGCTAGTCAATATGTATTCTAGATTATGGCACAATAATGTCATAATGATCTGAACAGGGCATACTGTGGTGGTTTATTATAGTAGTATAATATGTCCTACACCATGGACATTATCCATTAGCTCTTTCTAATACAGATAACATTTCATTAAGAGTCCTAGCCCTTCACACTGCTTTCTCATTCTGTATGTGTCCAGTTAATTTTTTAAATTCTGGTGTATTTATTTCTACTTCATTTCAGCCCCATTCATTTTGTGTGTGTGTGTGTGTGTGTGTAATAGTTCACAATAGTCTTAGTGACTAAACTTAGACAGTAAACCAGGTTGTCAACATCTTTTTAATTTCAACTTCTATCATCCTATGTATTAGCTAGTATCAACAACAAATTTGAGCTGTTATTTTATCCAAATAATTGATTAGAAAGCTGAATAAATGATTTAGACATAAAGAGTGATATTATAAGCAAACTAGAGAGAGGAACATAGGATAGTTTACCTCTCAGATTTGTGGAGAAGGAAGGAATTTGTGTCCAAAGAAGAACTGGAACTCTTAAATGAACACCAGATAGATAATTTTGACTATATTAAGCTAAAAAATTTTTGTACAAACAAAACTAATGCAGACAAGATTAGGAGGGAAGCAATACACTGGGAAATCATTTTTACATTTAAGGGTTCTGATAAAGGCTTCATTTCTAAAATACATAGAGAATTGGCTCATATTTATAAGAATTCAAGCCACTCTCCAATCGAGAAATGGTCAAAGGATATGAGCAATTTTCAGATGATGAAATTAAAACTATTTCTAGTCATATGAAAAGGTGCTCCAAATCACTATTGATCAGAGAAATGCAAATTAAGACAACTCTGAGGTACTACTACATACCTGTCAGATTGGCTAAAATGACAGGAAAAGATAATGATGTATGTTGGAGGGGATGTGAATGGGACATTGATACATTGCTGGTGGAACTGTGAATGGTTCCAACCATTCTGGAGAGCAATTTGGAACTATGCTCAAAAAGTTATCAAACTATGCATACTCTTTGACCCAGCAGTGTTTCTATTAGGCTAATATTCCAAGGAGCTTTTAAAGGAAGGAAAGGGACCCACATGTGCAAAAATGTTTGTGGCAGCCCTTTTTGTAGGGGCTGGAAACTGGAAACTGAATGGATGCCCATCAATTGGAGAATGGCTGAACAAATTGTGGTATATGAATGTTATGGAATATTATTGTTCTGTAAGAAACGACCGGCAGTCTGATTTCGGAGAGGCCTGGAGAGACTTACATGAACTGATGCTAAGCGAAATGAGCAGAACCAGATCATTATACATGGCAACAACAAGACTATATGATGATCAATTCTGAAGGAATTCTCTTCAATTCTCTTCAACAATTTCAAACCAGTTCCAATTGTTCAGTGATGAAGAAAGCCATATACACCCAAGGAGAGGACTGTGGGATGTATGTGTGGACCACAACATAGCATTTTCATGCTTTCTGTTGATGTTTGCATTTTGTTTTCTTTCTCAGGTTTTGTTTTGTTTTTTCTTGTAGATCCGATTTTTCTTGTACAGCAAGATAACTGTATAAATATGTATACATATATTTGATTTGAAAAGTATTTTAACATAATTAACATGTATTAGACTTCCTGCCATCTAGGGGAGGGGGTGGGGGGAAAGAGGGAAAAATTTGTAACAGAAAGCTTTGCAAGAGTCAATGTTGAAAAATTACTAATGCATATGTTTTGCAAATAAAAAGCTTTAATAATAATAATAAAAAAAAGAAAGCTGAAAAAAACTGGGCTAAAGGCAGAAATCTAGGGTATATAATTCATAATCTCTCTCTCTCTGAACCCATTTAAACTGTTCTGTCCTTTAGTTCATCAAATCTATAAGGATATGGTCAGGAACCTTGCCAAATTATTTTCTTGATCTGTTAGTCTAAACCCTATTAAAAGAAGAAATTATATTATAACCTGTAATTATAATATTAAACACATATATAATTTAGACACTTAGCTCTCTAAAATTTGCAGAGCTTTACACACAATAGCTCATTTTAATTCTGACAATCACCCTTTTAGGAAGGACTATCAACACTATTATCACTATTTTAAGAAAAAATTAAGGGTTAGGAATTTGAACTCAGGTCTTGCTGATCCCAAAACCTGTACTTTTGCCAAACTATATTTCTTAAACAAAACCAGGCTAGCTCTTAATAATCACCTCTTTCTCGAGTGCTTAAAAAAAGCCCCACCACCTTAATAATTTTGTTCTAGAATTCTACCAGGAATTCTCTTCATTCCATCCTAAAAAATCAAACTCCATGAGGCCTTCCCAAATTTCAGGCTTACTAAAAGGAGAGCAAGGCCCACACAATTGTAGATTCTGAAAAGAGAAAAGGAAGCAGAAAGCAGTAAGGACGGAGAAACCGTTGGTGCACATGTCCTTTAGTATTCACAGGGAAAGGCTGACAGTCCGGAGTGGCTTTGAGTAGCAGGAGCCCCTAACACAAACTACATTGAGAGCCTTCTTCCCCAGAAACTCCCGAAGGGGTAGTGGATAAGACTGACAGGTGTTCGGCCAATCTATGGAAAGGGAAGGGGGACCCCCCTCGCCAATCGCTGTGCAGAATAAAGCGATGGCGGAAGTCACCGCCCAGCAAACTGTCAAGCAAAGCGACTCTCTTTTCCGAGAGGGACCCGGCCTGGGTGCCAAGAGGGGATGGGATCTGGGCTTGGAAACGGGAGAAAGAGAGGAAGATCATTCTCTTCTCTCCTCCCTCCACAAACGGCAGGTGGAGGCGGAGCCGAGGGACTTAAGGGGGGAGGGGAAGCCTTTGCAGAGAGACCAGCCTCCAGGGCCCTGGCGGAGGAGGCTCCGCCGCAGCTCGGCGCGGGAGCCAGACGGGAGGTGGGAGGACTAGGCCTAGGGAATGAATGAGGCTCGAGCAAGACGGCGCCTCCCCAACCCAGGGTCTCTCTGCCTGCGGAGGAGAGTGAACAACGGCTCAAGAGAAGGAGTGTGGGCCGGGCCGGACCGGGCCGAGCTTGGCGGCCTGGAAGCTGACCTTGAGCAGAGAGCTGCCGGACGCTGTTCACGAACTGCTCCAGGGCGGACGCCATGTTCATCCCGGGGAGGAAGGGAACGGGGGAGACGGGGAAAGAGGGCAGAGGGAGGTTCAAGCGGCAGCAGTTCCTCGGGCGGGAAAAGGTTGAAGCTCTGTAGACTAGCGGCGATTGACCGAGGTGGGGGGGGAGCCCCTCAGGAACTCCCGCTTGCCGTCACTTCCGCCGAGATAGGTATCGCGAGATTACAACCCCTGGGAGACCGGTTGCTATTGCCATAGAAACAGGTGTCCGCCTTAGGAAGGCAGATAGGTTATTCTGTGGTCTGAGGAAGAGGAGTTTGCGGAAAAATTTAAAATTCTGCCACCTGCTATAACGTTGTCATAGGATGCTCGTTAAATATAGAGCATCTCTTCATTTTACATAAGGGGAAAGAGATGCAGAACCGCGAAAATAAAGCCAGGTGTTGGTTCTTTTCCCACGGCAAAGTTGTCTTGAACGCTTGTTATTCTGCAATACCTTGTTGACATGGAATGGCCTATTTGAGATTGAGGACCTTGGGAATTTCTTTGTATTATATATATGTGTGTATAAATTCTGTTCCTAGTAGGGAGCTGGATAGCTCACAGGACCTGAAGTCGTTCCAACCTCGGACACTTCCTTACCTGTATGATTACGGGCAAGTCCCTTAACCTCTCAAAGGCTTAGTTTCCCCATATGTAAAATGGGGATAAGCATAGCCCTTACCTCCCTTGGGTATTGTGAGGATAAAGTGATATATTTGTAAAGCACGAGAAAAACTTTGAAAATGCTATATGTGTTGTTATTATTACTAATATTATTTTCCAGGACACCACTAAACTCCTAGTCATCTAGGCTCAAAACCTAGGTGTCATCTTTGCCTTCTTACGCTCATGCCCCATATCTGATTTGTTGCCAAGTCTTTTCAATTCTACTTTCATTTCCTTTTAGAGCCTCAGCTTCCTCATCGGCAAAATAGGGATGGGTAATAGCTCCTACCTCTGAGAGTTGTGAGAATCAAATGAGGTAATTATAATGTGCTTAGCACAGTGCCTGACACAAAACTGATTAATTTATTCGTTGGTATTTTCTTTTCCCAAATACATGCACAGATTGTTTTCAATATTCACCTTTGTAAAAACTAATGTTCCAAATTTTTCCTTTACCTCTCTGCTCCCCAAGACAACAAGCAACATGTTAAACACATGCAATTCTAAACATGTTTCCATGCTACATGAGAAAAATCAGATCAAAAGGGAAAAAACACAAAAAAGGAAAAAAGCAAACAAAAAAGTGAAAATACTATACTCTGATCCACATTCAGTCTTCATAGTTCTCTCTCTGGATTCAGATGGTATTTTCTATCCCAGTTGCCTCCAATCACTTCATTGTTGAAAAGAGTCAAGTCTAACACAGTGGATCATCATGTAATTTGTTGTTACTGTGTATAATATTCTCTTTTTCTGCTCACTTCACTTAGCATCAGGTCACGTAAATTTTTCCAAGATTTTCTGAAATCAGTCTGCTCATTTCATAGAACAATATTCCATTACTATACCATAACTTGTTCCACCATTCTCCAACTGATGGACATCTACTTAATTTTCAATTCCTTGCCATTACAAAAAGAGCTGCTACAAACATTTTTTTTTGCATATTAGAATCCTTTAACTTCTTTTATGATCTCTTTGGGATATAGACCCAGTAGAGACAATGCTGATTCAAAGGGTATGCACAGTTTGATAGCCCTTTGAGCTTAGTTCCAAATTGCTCTCCAAAACAGTTGAGTCAGTTCACAGCTCCACTAAGAATGCATTAGTGTTCCAGTTTTCTCACATCCACTCCAACATTTATCATCTTTTCCTATCATCAGCCAATCTGAAAGGTGTGAAATGCACCTGACATATAATAAACACTATACAAATGTCATCATCAGTATTATTACATCTCATTATACAAATTCCCATTTCTCTTGTGACACTACTGCAATCTGGGCATAGGCTTTCCTTATTTTATCTTTGTAATACTGCAATAGTCTCTGTCTTTTCCACTTCTCACCTACTGAAAAAGAAAGGAACAAGAGAGGAAGAAATTGAGGGGGAAAAAACAGAACTCATATAAGTATATTTAAGCAAAATAAATCCCAAGTTGACCATGTCCAAAAATTCATTTGTTGTTCTTCTAATGTGTCCATCATATCTCTGTTTTCTTAAACCTTTTACCTTTCCACATATTTTGAGGGAAATTGGCCTTTATGTTGTTCCTCCCACAGGACATTTTAACTCCTATTCTTTGTTTTTTTCACAGTTTTTCTCCAAGGCCTACAATTCTCTCTCTAGTTTCTGCTTCCTAGCTTCCCTATTTTCTTCCAAGTCCCAGATAAAATACTAGCTTATACAAGAATCTTTTCCTGATATTACTGTTTTATAAGAAATGATCAGCAGGATGATTTTAGAGAGGTCTGGAGAGACTTACATGAACTGATGTTAAGTGAAATGAGCAGAACCAGGAGATTATTTTGCAGGGCAATAACAAGATTATATGATGATCAATTCTGATGGACATGGCTCTCATCAACAATGAAATGATTCAAGTCAGTTCCAATGATCTTGTGATGAAGAGAGCTATCAACACTCAGACAGAAGATTGTGGGAACTGAGTATGGACCACAACATTCTTTTTGTTGTTTGCTTGCATTTTATTTTCTTTCTCATTTTTTTCTTTTTGATCTGATTTTTCTTGTGCAGTGAGATAATTGTATAAATATGTATGCATATATTAAATCTAATATATTTTTAGCATGTTTAACATATATTGGATTACTTGTCAACTAGGGGAGGAGAGGAAATTGGAACACAAGGTTTGGCAAGAGTCAATGCTGAAAAATTATCCATGCATATATTTTGAAAATAAAAGGCTTTATTTCAACATTATTAACATGTAGTGGACTTCCTGCCATCTAGGGGAGGGGAGGGGACTGGGGGTAAAATTTGTAATGGAAAGCTTTGTAAAGATCAATGTTGGGGAACTACCCATATATATGTTATACAAATAAAAAGCTTTAATTAATAAAAAAAAAAGAAAAAGAAAATAAAAGGCTTTAATGAAAAAAAAAGTCTTTTCCTGACCTATGGTAAACTTAGTACCTTTCTCACTCTGATCATCTCTAATTCATTCAGCTCATTTGTAATTACTTGAATGTTGTATACATCTCTAGATGGTGAGCTCTTTGAGGGCAGGGGCCATGTTTGTGTAAACACTAGCTGTTGAATGACTACTGACTGACTTCCCAATCTGACTCCAATCCATCTTTTCAGACTGATTACACTTTAGTAAGAACTAACCCTCTCCATTTCTGATTTAGCTTCACTGGCATATTTGCTGTTCTTCAAACAATACATTCTTTCTCCCTTTTTAGTCCTTTGTACTGGCTGTTCTCCATGCTTGGAATGCTTTGCCTCCTTACCTCCTCCTCTTAGTTTCCCTGGTTTCCTTTAAGCTTCAGCTCAAAGTTTACTTCCTACAAAAGACTTTTCCCAGCTCCTAAATGATTAATTTATTCTCTTTCAGATTACTTCCTATCTGCTTTGAATATGTCTTCTGTGTTTGCAATTATTTAGAGGTTGGCCCTGACATAATTTATGCTGTTTATTTTTTGGCTTTTCCTGCCACACTCTTAATGCTTGTTTGCTGACTGACATTACTCCCCTTTACATATGACATTCTAGCCTAATTAGCCTACTTGCTGTTTCCTCCATATAATATCCATCTCCTGCAACCATTCTTTTTTGGCTTTGCCCAAACCAACTGTGCCCAGTGCCTAGAATTCAATCTTTACCTACTTCTTGTAAACCTTACCTCTCTTAAAGGCTCAGCTTAAGTGTCAGCCACTTGGAGCCCTTTTCTGATTTCCTCAGTTGTTAGTGTCATATAGTAATTTTGTATTTATTTTCTATCCTGCTTGTATTTGTCTGTAAACATATTGTAACCCTCAATAGAATATAATCTCTTTAAGGTCAATTTTGTATTTTTATCTCAGTGCCTGGCATTCAGTGAATGCTTAATAAATGTCTGCTGATGGATGGTAGGCATGAACAGAGTATATTGAAGTACATTACAAAGCAGCAGTTCAAAGGAAGTCAAAAGCCAATAAAAATATATAAGATTGAAAGATAAACTGGCAAAAATTAGGGCTAACTGATGGACAGCCCCACTCCTTTTCTCCAACTGTATCCTCCAAGTGTTAGGAAAACTCAGAGAAGGCTCAGCATGTTGAGTGTACATGAGAGTGTGTTGAACTTATAGGAAGACTTGTATAAAATTTGTATTGAATAAGCATACTTGAATGAGTTGCCATATGTATTGTTTTCATCAATGAAATCATTGGCTCATTGGAATATTTGTTTTGTTTTTTTGCAAGGTAATTGGAGTTAAGTAATTTGCCCAGAGTCATATAGCTAGTAAGTGTTAAGTGTCTGAGTCTGAATTTGAACTCAAGTCTTCCTGACTTCAGTTCTCTATCCACTGCATTTAATTGGCCCCTCACTAGAATATTTGAACTCTAGGTTTAATTGACACAGAAATGAATAATAATCCTTATTTCATTTGATTGGGAAGGATGATGGTGGCACATGGTGGTGCCACAGAAGGGTTTCCTGAACTCAGTGGGAAATTAGGATAATTAACATAAATAATCCTCCAAATGCAAAGATTCTGTGACAATAAAACTGGGTTGATCAAAGAAACTTTTTCAAAGAGAAAGGGAAAATGATAATAAAAATGATTAAAGGTGTGAATCTGATTGGTTTGAAGAATAAGCATGGCATTACAGATAGTTTTCAACATTTTTCTAAGATTTTATGTTACAAATTTTTCTCTCTCTCTCACTTCCCCTCTCCCCAAAACAGCAAGCAATCTGGTATAGGCTTAACATGTACAATCTTTTAAAACATGTTTCCATATTTGTCATGTTATCCAAGAAAAAATCAGACCAAAAAGGGAAAAGCCATGAGAAAGAAAAAGCAAGTAAACAAACAAAGGTGAAAATATTATGCTTTTATCCACATTTGGTCTCCATAGCTCTCTCTCTGGATGCTGATGGCATTTTCCATCCCAAGTTTAATTGGAATTGCCTTGAATCACCTCATTGTTGAAAAGAGCCAAGTCCATCTCAGTTGATCATCACTAATCTTGCTCCAGCCAACTTTTGATTTCCCGGCAGCTACTCCACTTGAGTTTTTCTTCTTTAGACATGCTGCCTCAAAGCCCAGGTACCCTCTAGCAACTTCTCTCCCTTTTCATCTTCCTTTTGTTTGTGTACTATCTTTTCTCTGAAGTTCTAAGGTCCTCAAGGGCAGAGACTGGCTTTTTCTTATTTGTATTCCTAGCACTTAGCATAGTATGTGGCACAAAGCAGACATTTAATAATTTATGACTCCTGCTACCTATAAGAAATCTAGAGTAATCAATCTGTAGAAGGCTAGCTTGGTTGGTTAAAAGACAGTGAACCCAAGAACATTTAAGGTAACTCACTAGTCAAGTGGATAGAGTGCTGGGCCTAGAATCTGGAAGACTTGACTTTCTAGAGTTCAAATCTGGCCTCAGACACTTCCTAGCTGGACAAACAAGTCAACTAAAAGTGTTTGCCTTAGTTCCTCATCAGTAAAATGGATTGTAGAAGGAAAAGGCAAAGTACTCCAGTATCTTTGCCAAGAAAACTCCAAATGGGGTAGGGAGAGTTTGACAAAAAAGAATTAAACAACAATTAAAAAACCTTAGCATTTCGTCTGGTATATTTATCTTTATAACTAGCTTAAATATTGTACATTTCCAAATTCATATTTCATTACATTGTAGCTTAATGGTTGCTACTCTCTACCTGCGATTAAGTAATAATTGGACATATTTCCTGTTTTTCGAATCCTAAAATGTTCAAACTAGAAGAACTATTTCAAGCACCTCATTTTTCATACAAGGAAACTGAGGTCTAGACATGGGAAATGCACTCAAAGTCATAGATAGTAGGCCTAGCTTACTACTAGCAATTGGGAAA
>JAJPUD010005843.1:0-22184 GCA_023553655.1 Myrmecobius fasciatus
AAAAAAAAAAAAAAAGTATATATGCTTGTTGATTGACTGCCCAAGGTTATACTGGTAGTGAGTGGCAAAGCCTTCAAGGCCTGAACTCAGGTCTTCTAACCATAAATCTATTGTTTTCACAGTATCATTTTCGCTTGCTTAAAAATCTTCAGTGGGACTCCACTGTCTATAATATAAAGTACAACAATAGTCAATGACTATAGTACTACTGTTTGGTAAACCCATAGATTCCAAGTTCTGGGATAAGAACTCATTATCTGACAAAAATTTCTTGGAAAATTGGACAATAATATGGCAGAAACAAGGCACAGACCAACATCTCACAACCCTATACCAAGATGAGGTGGAAATGAGTTCGTAATTTAGGCATAATAGGTGATACTATAAGCAAATTAGGAGAACAGGGGGATAGTCTATCAGATCTTTGGAGGAATTTATGGCCAAAGAAGAACTAGAGAACATTACGAAAAGCAAAATGTATAATTTTGATTACGTTCAATTAAAAAGGTTTTGCACAAACAAAACAATGCAATCAAGATTAGAAACGAAGCAGCAAGCTTGGAAACAATTTTTACAGCCAGTGTTTCTGATAAAGGCTTCAATTCTACAATATATAAACAACTGAGTCAAATTTATAACAATGCAAGGCATTTCCCAATTGATAAATGGTCAAAGGATATGAATAGACAAACTTCAGATGAAAAATTAAAGCCAATTATAGTCTTATGAAAAAATGCATTGTATTGATTAGAAAAAGGCAAATTAAGACAACTCTGAGGCACTACTTCACACTTATCAGATTGGCTAAGATGATAGGACAAGATAATTAAGAAGAAATGGGAAAACTGGGACCTTACTAACATTGTTGGTTGAGTTGTGAAATGCTCCAACCATTTTGGAGAGCAATTTGGAACTATGCCCAAAAGACTACAAAACCATGCGTATCCTTTGATTCAGCAATAACTCTACTGGGTTTGTATCCCAAAGAGATCAAAGAAGAAAGGATGCATATGTGCAAAAATGTTTGTAGCAACCCTTTTTGTGATGGCAAGGAATTGGAAACTGAATGGTTGTCCATCAATTGGGGCAAGGAATTGGAAAATTGAGTGGATGCCCATCAATTGGGGAATGGCTGAATAAGTTATGGTATATAAATATAATGGAATATTATTGTTCTATAAGAAATAATAATTGATCATCGTATAGTCTTGTTGCTGTGTATAATGTTCTCCTGGTTCTGCTGATTTCACTCAGCATCAGTTCATGCAAGTCTCTCCAATCCTCTCTGAAATCCTCCTGTTGGTCATTTCTTACAGAACAATAATATTCCATAACATTCATATACCATAATTTATTCAGCCATTCTCCAATTGATGGGCATCTTTTCAATTTCCAGTTTCTTGCCACTACAAAAAGGGCTGCCACAAACATTTTTGCACATGTGGGTCCCTTTCCCTCCTTTAAAATCTCTTTGGGATATAGGCCCAGTAGAACCCTATACGATGATCAATTTTGATGGACATGGTTCTCTTCAACAATGATGTGATTCAAACCAGTTGTGCTGCGATGAAGATAGTCATATACATCCAGAGAGAGGCCTGTGGGAACTGAGAGTGAACCACAACACAGCATTTTAACGCTTTCTGTGAATATTTCCATGCATTTTGTTTTCCTTGTTGTTTCTTTCTTCTTTTCTTTCTAGATCTGATGTTTCTTGTGCAGTAAGATAACTGTATAGATATGTATACATGTATTGTATTTGTCATATAAAATATCCTATCTAGCATGTATTAGACTACCTGTCATCTAGGGGTGGGGGGTGGGGGAAGGAAAGGAAAAGCTTGGGAAAAAAAGTTTTGTTTTTGTTTTTGTTTTTTTTTGCAAAGGTCAATGTTGAAAGGTCACTCATGTTTTGTAAATAAAAAGCTTTAAAAAAAAAAAAAAAAGAAATAACAAGCAGGATAATTTCAGGAAAGCCTGGAAAGACTGAGTAAAGTAAGCAGAACTAGGAGAATACTGTACACAATAACAGCAAGATTATGTGATAATCAATTGTGACAGACTTAGCTCATGTATAACCTATATCAGATTGCTCAGTGGCCTTGGAGAAGAGGAGATTAAAGAAAGGAGGGAAAAATTATTTAGAACATAAAATCCTACAAAAATGAATGTTGAAAACTATCTTTATATGTATTTGGAAAAATAAAATACTATTGAGAAAAAGTAAAGTCTAAATCACTAAGGTTGGCATAATAGCATATAGCATCTTCTGTGATCTTGCTTTAAAAAAAAATTTTTTTTTTGAAGGGGGCATACAAAATAATGAAGACTCCAAGAAATGAAACTCCTTATTCCAAATATATGCTGCTTAGAGCATTGGGACAGTAAGTGATTTGTTCCTGGTTACACAATCTAGATTTGGAATTCAGGTTGTCCTCACTCCATCCATCACACCACACTGCCTGCTGGAATGTAAGTTCCTTGAGGCATTCATTGTTTTATTATTTATTCCATAGTTTAAATGTTTGGCACATAATAAGTATTTAATAAATGCTTTTTCATTCAGACTTACTTATTCACCATCCTACAATTTAGCCAAATTACTGTTCCCTGAACAGACTTTGCTTCTGTGACTCAATTCATTATTATTTATACCTTTTCTATTTAAATTCCCATAATTCAAGGCCAAACTAAAATACTTTCTCCCCTGTCAAGGTTTCTTGATTTTTTCCAACCAAAACGTATTGTATCCCTTTTATAAACTCACACATGATACCATTTTTGTTCATAACTTTTCTCAATCATAGACTACATTGTATTTTAGTTATATGTTGTATACGCTTTATCTTGTATACTATTTTAATTTGTTAAACAAGTCTTTTTAAGCACCTAAAATGTGTCAGGCACTGTGCTAAGGGCTGGGGATACAAAGGCAGAAGCTAAAGAGTCTTTCCCCTTAAGGAGCTTACCTTCTGCTGGGAGAAACATGTACATAGATACCAACAAGTATAAAGACATCTCTGAAGTCCTTTCTGGCTCTACAGGATCCTAAAATAAGTGATTACAAACTACAAACAAAGTAAATACAAAGTAATTTTGCCTGGAGAGTGGGGAGGGAAGAGTGGGCAAATCAGAAGAGACTATGTGTAAGAAGTGGTACTCGTGCTGAAGCTTGAAGGAAGCCAGGGATTTCAAGGTGTAAAGGTGAAAAGGAAAGCATTCTAGATGAGGGGAATGGCTAGTGAAAAGGCCTGAAGTTGGGATTTGCAACATCAAGCTTTAATTTGGTTAGAAGGTAAAGCTTGGGAGAGAAGGAGGGGGAGGGAGAAATTGTTAAGTAAAGTGAAGTCAGTCTAGAAAACAAGCTGGAGCTAGATTTAAATGACATAAAAAAAAAAGAGTTGGATTTTATCTTAATAAATACTAGAGAACAAGAGACCCATGTTTTAGGAATATGGTTCTGGTAGCTGTGGAGGATGGATTAGAGAGGAAAAACACTGGAGGTAGGGAGACCAATTAGGAGACAATTGCAGTAATTCAGGAAAGAGGTGATAAATGTAAGTGAAAGCAATGGGAAGAATGTAAGAGGTATGGAGGTAGATTCAACAAGTTGAGGCAAATGAATAAACACAGGGGAGATCAACTAGTTTAGGAAGATTCAGAGGCTGGTAACAGGGATGCCATAGGCCAATGGTACCCTCAAGAAAACCAGAAAAGTTAAAGGAACAAAAGGTAAAGGGAAAAAAGCATTTTTTTAAAGTGCCCACTATTACCAGGCACTGTGTTAAGCTCTTTACAAATATTATCTCATTGATTGATGCCAGTTCCAATGATCTTGTGATGAAGAGATCCATCTACACCCAGAGAGAGGAGTGTGGGAACTGAGTGTGGATCACAATATAACATTCTCTTTTCATTGTTGTTCACTTGCATTTTGTTTTCTTACTCATTTATTTCTTTTTTTTAATCTGTCCTTTTTTGTTCAGCAAGAGAATTGTGTAAATATGTTTTTATATATTGGATTTAAATATATATTTAAACACGTTTAACATATATTGGATTGCTTGCCATCTATGGAAGGGGTGGGGAGAAGGAGAAAATCTGAAACACAAGGCTATGCAAGGGTCAATGTTGTCAAATTATCCATGCATATGTTTTGAAAATAAAAAGTTTTATTAAAAAAACAAACAAAACCTCAACGAATATTATCTCATTTGAAACTCACAACACCTATAGATGGCAGGTGCTATTATTCTCCTCATTTTACAGTTGAGCGAACTGATATGGCCAAAGGTTGAAGTAATTTTCCCAGGGTCAGATAGTTAGTATCTGAGGTTAGATATGAACTTAGGTGTTTCCTGACACCAGGCCCACAACTCCACCCACCATGACACCTAGCTGTTATTACTTCCAAGTAAGAGGGGTAGGTTGAGGTCAGGTGCATCCAATTCTTCATGAGCTCCCTTGAGGTTTTCTTGGCAAAGTTACTGGAGTACTTTGCCATTTCCTTCTCCAATTCATTTTACAGATGAGGAGACTGAGGCAAACAGGACTAAGTGACTTGTCCTGAAGGTCACACAGCTAGGAAGTGTCTGAGGTCATATCTGAACTCAGGAAGAAGATGAATCTGCCCCATTGCAGGCCCAGCATTCTATTTCCATCACGGTCCCAGTGAGGTGAGGGAGGCAAATAGAATCACTTCTCTTTCAGTTATATTGAGTTTGAGGTTCCATTGGGTTTACAGGTGGAGATGTCTAACAGGCAATTGTTAATACAGTACTGGAATTCAGGAGAGATGAGGGCTAGATGTATATATTTAAGTGTCTCTAAGGCAAAACCTATGCCTTCTATATCATTTTCCCCCCATCATGGCTGTTCATACAATAACAATCACATGGATGAATGGGAAGCCATCATGTCACTATTTATGATTTGAGGAGAAGAGTAGGGCATTGATATGTAGATTGTTGACTCCATAATACTTTAGCAGCTTCAAAGAAATATCCTATGTATTTTGTTGTTCTTGTTGTTTGGATCTATGATTTCATCAGAATAGGGAACCCATGGTATAGAAATTTCACTTACTAATGCAATGGTATCTAATTTGTGGCATGTAGTTTTATAAAGAGTTTCCTGGGGGCACTGAGAAGTTATATAACTTGTAATCCCTTTATAGTTAGAGGTAGATTTGTTTTTGTAGACAAGTAGAAGATGCTAAGTCCAAAGAGAGCATAAATCAGAGTTTTGGTTCCTTAGGTTCCTAAGGCACTATCCCAATCCCAGATCATGACCCCTCTATCTATTACATTATAATGCTTTTGGTTAGAGAATGCATGGCAAAATGTAATATAATGGTTATAATGTAAAGTAGAGTAGTGCTTATTTTTGACAATTCTACACTGTAACTTATGCCATTCATAATACAATACCCTTAGACAAGTAGAAGATGCTAAGTCCAAAGAGAGCATAAATCAGAGTTTTGGTTCCTTAGGTTCCTAAGGCACTATCCCAATCCCAGATCATGACCCCTCATGACCCCAGTTAGTATAACCAAGGGACTAATACAGAAGGGTAAAGAATTATGTAAGCACCTCAAACCCTTGATCTATTATGGGGAGGGAGAGAGAGAAGGGGAGAGAAAGAGGGAGGCAGGGAAGAAGGGGGAGAGAGGGCGAGAGAGAGAGAGAGAGAGAGAGAGAGAGAGAGAGAAGAGAGTGTATGTGTATAGAGGTCATTCCAGGCCTAGATATCCTCCCGTTTTGTCATTAGACTATTCTATTATTGAGACAATTTTGCCTCCTCCTATCAGCAATAAAATCTCAAAAAAGTACCAATTGATCATCAGCTCTCTTGGGGCAGATTTGTCCTCTTTATTTCTGGTCTCAAAAGAGGAGAGATGAGCAAGGGCAAGTCAAGTGATTAGTCTAAAGACTATTTATTCATTGTTACAGATGAGTAAATACTCCCTATTTCAATTTCCTTTTAAGCTATAGCCTCACCAAGTCTGGTGAAAGAACCTTGGAAGTCACCTCCATAAGCCTTAAATAGCTCCTTATGACATAAGAGCAAAGCACAGAAATGGGTTGAGAAGCCAAAGGTATAGGTCAAATGGGTAGAAGAAAAGTCTATATAAGAATCTTTTCTAGTAAAATCCTAAAGAAATAACCAGAGTCTAAAGATAACAAAAAAGGAATCTAATTTTTCAAGATCTGGCTCAAAACTTTTCTCTATAACTTTAGCCTATTGGCTTATGATCCTAAGATGTCTATTCTATGCTTTTGGACCCTTGAATATTTATTTAATTAATTAATTTTCTATCATTTGCATATACCATCTTATATTATTCTCTAATTGTTTCATGTGTATAGTCTTATCACTCAAACCAAACTGTATGCTCCTAGAGGGCAGAAATTCTATTATGTAAATCTGTATTCTTTAAAAATCTTAGAAATGCAATACACATAGTAGGAACCTACTGTACACTTGTTTAACTAATAGTCAAAATTTAAATTATTCTATTCCTGAATGGCTAAAAACTCTTAGATATAAAATAGTTTGCAAAAATGGGCAGTCAACTAGATCTTTCATTGGGTCATTCTCTTAATTCTAAGGTCCTATCCAACTCCATTGCTGAGTTCTCTTTGTAAATTAATTTTTAGAGTGGGGTCATATTAAATTATGCAAATATGCAGACATACCTATATATTTATTTTTAAAAGTTTCAAAGTGCTCAGAGGAGAAATAAGCCTTTACATAGTACTTACTGCACTAGGCACTGTGCTAAGCCCTTTAAAAACAATAGGCAATATTTACATAGAGTATGTGCCCAGCACTATGCTCAGTAAGTTTCAATTATCTTATTTGATCTTCAAGACAATCCTTAGAGGAAGATGCTATTATTTCCATATTTTAGATGAGGAAACCAAAGCAGACAGAAGTGGACATGACTTGCTCAGTCACAAGGCTAGTAAGTGTCTGATTCTGAACTTGACCTCAAGTCTTCCTGACTCCAAATCTAGTATTCTATCCACTGGGCCACCTAACTGACCCAAGACTAAAAATAACTGTGAAAGAGACTCTTTACCTTTCTTGTATCATATACTACTCCTCAGAATGTTTTTAAATACATAAAATATATAGTACCACAAAAAGGAATTCAATTATATATAGTTATCAAAATATAAAATAAAACTACCACCACAACAACCTGATTTCACAGGCCCTGAGTTAAAAATTCTTACTTCAAGAGATTTATATTATGAATATTGATCAAACAGAACAATCTAAACCTACTAATCTGATCCTACAATTGGACTTACAGCACAAATCACATAATTTCAGAACTGGAAGATCCAGCCCAAACCTCTAAATTTAGAAGAAAGTGAGATCCAGGGAGATTAGATTTGCTGCCCCTGACAACAACAACAACAACAATAACAACAACACCTATACAGCTCAAAACACCTAAAATTTGACTGGGCTATTACCTATCCATGTAGACAATGATGAAAAATATTAATTTTTACTTACCTTCCCTGGTTTGAGTAGGAGAGATTGTTTTCTCTTAATATTTAAAGACATTTATATTCAAAGATGAATTATGAGGCATAATTTTTGCTTTACATCCTAAAGGAGTAGCAAAAAAATAGACCTAGAAACTGTGTGGCTATGTGCAAAAATGTTTGTGGCAGCCCTTTTTGTAGTGGCAAGAAACTGGAAACTGAATAGATGCCCATTAATTGGAAAATGGCTGAATAAATTATGGTATATGAATGTTATGGAATATTATTGTTCTGTAAGAAATGACCAACAAGATGATTTCAGAGAGACCTGGAGAGACCTACATGAACTGATACTAAATGAAATGAGCAGAATCAGAAGATCATTATACACAGCAACAAGACTATACAATGATCAGTTCTGATGGACATGGTTCTCTTCAACAATGATGTGATTCAAACCAGTTCCTATTGTTCATCGATGAAGATAGTCATATACACTCAGAAAGAGGCCTGTGGGAACTGAGTGTGGACCACAACACAGCATTTTCACGCTTTCTGTGAATATTTGCTTGCATTTTTTTTTTCCTTCTTAGGTTTTGTTTTTTTTTCTTCTCTTTCTAGATCTGATGTTTTTTGTGCAGTAAGACAATTGTATAGATATGTAGACATATATTGGATTTGTCAGATAATTTAACATATTTAACATGTATTAGAGTACCTGTCATCTAGGGTGGGGGGAAGGAAGGGAAAAATTTGGAACAAAAAATTTTTCAAAGGTCAATGTAGAAAAATCACTCATATGTTCTGTAAATAAAAAGCTTTAATAAAAAAAAAAAAGAAACTGTGGCTAATAAAAATCATGTGAGTTGATTTAAGCATATTTATGACTGAAAAGAAGGTTATTTTAAAGGTTTATTAAATATTTCTTTCCCATCTATGGGAATTGATGTATTTTGCATGATGTTACACCTGAATTCCTATCCTGAAAAGATGAAAGAAACTTATTCTTTTCCTAACATCTGAGGCAGAGTAAACTGACTTGCTTAAAGTTCCACAATTACAATGTTAAAGGTGAATAAACCAAAATACCTAACTCCTCTAATTTAGTGCTCTTTCTATAAACACTCTAGGTACTCAATGATAAATCATACTTATAAGATAAATATTTGGATGATGTAATTATTTAGCTTGAATATCTTTATTGGTTACAAGGGAGATTTTTTTAAAACTATTTTTGGTAGAGGAAAAATTGGGATATGACAGTTATGCAAAAAAAAAGGGGGGGGGGCAGCTAGATGGTGCAGTGGATAGAGCACCAGCCCTAAAGTCAGGAGGACCTGAGTTCAAATCTGGTCTCATCCACTTAATACTTCCTAGCTGTGCAACCCTGGGCAAGTCACTTAACCCCAATTGTCTCAGGAAAAAAAAAAGGGACAGAATAAATTAATTTTAAAAAGTGTAAAGAAGAGGAGATACCAACAATTAACTTTGGAAATAATATGACGAATGTATTCTATGTTTTAAAAAACCAAGCTACATATATTGGGGGAAAAAAAATCTGGGACTAACATAACCAAAGATAACAAAGGTATAGCCTTCCATTCATATTCCACTAGAGGTCAGTACAACATTCTTTTCAACAGATCTGATACTTTGAATGATGACTTCTATAATGGGGAAAAAGATTCCACAGAATTTTTACCAATAAAATATTTACTGAAGTTAATTATAAAGTGGAATCTAGCAGAGAAAAGGGGAGTGAGGGTTGGACTCTAGGTGTAGAACAGGAGGACAAGTATTAAGTAAGCATTCGCAGGGAACCAGTGTCTAACACAGTTCATGCATGTGTCTCATTGTAGCAGAAGGAGAAGTAGGCATAGAGTCAGGAGATATCTGGGTTCAAACACCAGCTCTGACATTTAGCTGTGGGATTTAGTAGAAAGATAATTTATATTTCTAAGCTTCAGTTTCCTCATCTACAACAAGGAGATAAATATTTGCCTTACTTATATTTGTGACCTACTCATATTTATTATAATAGTGGCACTGATTTTGATTCATGTGATCTTGTGAATCCATCTATTTCATAGGTTTTTAATTTTATAGTGCTATATTGGCAAATATAATTTCTCATTTGACTAAAATAAATGTCACTTGGCTACTTACACAATCAGATTTTTCTGCCTCAGTTGTCTTCTGGTTTCCATCACTCAAACATTTGATGAATAGAAGCAAGAGAAACAAGAAGATAATTTGGGAAGGTTTATGCAAAAAAGTATGATGTGCTATCATAAAAAATACTAAGACCTATAAAATGATTGATAACTGAGTGTCAATACATTTAAGTGGGTAATTTTTCTAAAATTCCTGTACTTTTATCCACACACACATTTTAGCTATACTATTCTGCAGGGAACAGCATCTTGGGGTCAAAAAATTCCATTGCTCTGAAATCAAAATACTCATTTAAATGGCAAAAATTAATACATAAATAATTTGTTATTATTCCTATGAAGTCATCCAAAAATAAATTATTATATTTTTAATTCTTGGGAAAATATTTTTCTGCTATCAGTGTCACAAAGGAATGAAAATAGCAGCCAATGTTTCAAACATGGGAAAAATGAGGAAGCAATGGGTTTGTCCTCATCAGAGATGTTCAAGTGAGGGTTGAATATTGTGGAAAACATTTTTGATTAGCTAGGTATAGGTTGGCACAGATGGGCCTTTTGAAGTCTTTCCAAATCTGAAATTCTGTGAATCTTAGAATTTGTGAGACACTAAAAGCCTTTAGTACTTAAACATTTTTCCCTTAGCAGGAAATGAATTGGGGATGGGTGGGAGATGGGACACAATGAAAAAATGCTGTAGTTAACACACCCCTCTCAGAAAGTTATTCTGATAAAATCCCAAGAGAATAAGAATCTAGAATTGAAGAAACAATAAGAAGATAGAAAGGGTATATTGAAAGAAGTAGAAAAATGGATAGCATTAAGTTTGGGATCAAGAAAACATGGGTTCAATTCCCACACATAATAGTTGTGTGAACATGGGAAAGTTATTTAACCTCTGTGAGACTTTATCATATGTAAAATGGTGGTAACACCTGGTGTACTTATCTCAAAGGAAGTTTGGATGTCTTAATGATAATGGAAAGTGCTTTGTAAACTTGGAAGCACTGTTTGTCAGATATTCTTCTTATGAAGAGGATTAGAATTTCTCCATTTAGTTTGCTATTGTTTCAGGAAAGGAGTGATGCTAAATACTTTCAACTAACCTAAGTATTTTATTTAAAAAAAGGTCGGCCTAGATTCAGATAATCTCATTAACAGAATATTGGCCACTAGGAAATGAATTTTTTTATCTACAGCAACTCAAGAATATCTTTCATATTAAAGCACTTAAAAGCATAAAGATGCTTTATGGATAAAGCATCTTTTCTTTATCCATAATAAGAGAAAGGAAGTGGTAGTATATGTAGTTTAGATAATATTCAAAAATCATTTGTATCCTTATCCTTACACTTAACTATGGCTAATTTTGATATTTTGAAATTTTAAACAATCAATAAACGCTTATTAAACCCTGTGCTAAGTATTGAGGGTACAGAAAAAGGCAAAAACATGGTCCCCACTCTCAAGTAACTCACCTTCTAATGGGAAAGATAATATATAAGGGGAACATAAAAAATTCAGGGCATTTAATAACAGCTATAAAATAACATTTTACATAGCTCCTTAAGCTTTGCAAAGCATTTTTTAAATGTCTTATTTTATCCTAATAACAATCCTGAGATAAAGGGGCTATCACTATCCCCATTTTACTTACGGATGAGAAAACTGAGGCAGACAGAGGCTAAGTGATGCCTAAATTACACAGATACTAAGTTCTCTGATTTGAGCTTGAGTCTTCTTGTCTCTGGGTGTAGGCCCAATGGTCCTAGATGCCTTGTAGTGGATAAGCTTGAAGCAGTTGGGAAGACAAAGAAAGTTCTCCTGGCAGAAAATGATCTTTAAACAGTCTTGAAAGAAAGTGGGGATTGTAAGAGGCAGAAGGGAGGAAGAACATTCCAGGAATGGGGGAGAGTAAGTTCACTGGAGAGTATCTAGAGCAGAGTAAAGTATAGAAATTGGAAAGATTGTGAAACTTGTAAAGAGATTTAAATGCCAAACAACCAGCCTTTTAATTGAGTGTGGTGGTAAAGGAGAAAAACTAAAGTTTATGGACGTGGCAGTGACATGATCAGACCTGCACTTTAGGGAAATCACTGTGGCAGCAGAGTGGAGAATGGACTGAAGTATGTAAAGACCTCAGGCATTGAGACCAATAAGAAAACTAATGCTACAGTACAGGGGAGATTTTATGGAGCATGAAACAGGGTGATGGCTGTGTGAATGAACTGAAAGAAATGCAAACTAGAGATATAAAGACAGAAATGACAAGATCTGGTAACTGATTAGATGTATGAGATGACTGAGAATGACAAGTTTGCCTACCCCAGTAACTGGCAAGATGGTAAATAGGGTAGTTGAGAAGAGAGATTGGTTGGAGGGTCAGAGGAGAAAGAGAGAGTTCTATTTTAGACTACACTAAGCTTGGGATACCTGTGTTTGACATCCAGTTTGAAATGTCCAAAAAGCTGTTGAATTTTGAGGGACTGCCACTCAGGACATAGGGATGACAACAGAATTAATAATGGTAGCTGATAAGATCCTGTCAGAGTATATATAGAGAAGAGGGCACCAGACAGAGCCTTGGGATACACATAATTAATGAGTGTGATATCAACATCACAACCACAATGAAGATCCAGCAAAGGAGACTGAGAAATGTCAAACAGGTAAGAGAACCAAGAAAAAGCAGTGTCCACACTCTGTGTCCAAAGGCACAGTATCTAAGAGGAAAAGGTGGTAAACAATGTTTAATGATGCAAAGAGGTCAAGAAGGACAAAACATCAGTCTGAAAACATGACTCATAAGGAGCAGGAAAACTGCCTAACTTCCTGTTCTTTTCTCCTTAAGACAGTTTCACTGAATGCTGAGTGAAAATTTATTGCCATTTACTAGATTTCTAATTTAGGAATGCAAATGTTTTGGTTTAAAAAGCCACTTGAAGATAAGAATTAATATGATTCAAAGTTGACCAAATTTGCCTTTGTCATATTGATCAACTGGGGATCAGAGGAATTCAACAAGCACACGTTAAGCCCCAAAATGTTCAAGGTACTGGGAATAAAAGATAAAAATGAAATCTAGTGTTTGCTTCAAGGAGCTTACATTCTATTGCAAAATAAGACAATTTGAGGAGAGAAAAAGAATACTAAGAGGAGGAGATCAGGAAAGGCTCCCCAAGAAAGGTAGTCCCTGAGCTGAATCTTGAGAAAAATCCAAGGATTCCTAAGAGGCACAGGTGAAGGAGCACCTTCCCAGCTTGAGGGGACAGGGGTGAGGGGCTCAGATGATATCAACTGGTACAAAGTCCCTGAGACACAGATAGAATGCCAAGTTCAGAACAGTGAGTAGTTCAGTTTAGTTGGAACTAAGGCTTCAGGGTTCAATGTCTTGGTTGCCATGTGCCTCTCACAGCCCACTTTATCTAGGTAAGTTCTGATCATGAGTCCCTTGACTACCATGGCATTTTCTTGCCTATATAGGCATGTATTATCTGATCCCCTCTCTTTCCACTTTTGCAACCTTAACTATAATATCATTCAATATTTCTTTCCAAATTACAAAACTCTGCAATGGCCACCACTCCTCATTCATGTTGTCTCTGTCCTATTAGAAAGTAAGGTCTTTGAGGGCAGGGACTTTCTCATTTTTCTATTTTTATCTCTAATGTTTAGCCCAGTGATTGGCACATAATATTTAATAAATGCTTTTTTTCATTCATTTATTAGACTATATAAAAAATAATGTGAAATATGTCTGGAATGGTAGATCAGATATTTAGACTCTGACAAGCAAAGGAATTTGCATTGTATCCTATAGGTCACAAGGAGTTTCCACTTGGGATCCACGAACTCATTTTTTCAAAAACATTTCAAAAATACTTTTGTGGTAGTACTATGTATTTGATTTTATGGATTTAAAAATAACTGCAACTCTGGAGAGACCGAGGACCAGATATATAACCTATACAACTAGGGCTAGATATGTAATCTGAATTGATCATAATTGAATCTGAATATGATGACCAACAGAGGTTGAGTAAAAAAAAGGGACAAAGAATTGGGAAACTGGAATTGGTTAATGACCCAGCGAAAACAACTGAGCTGGAGAAGAGTCAAGAGAAAGTAATGTCATAAAAACCTAGGGAGGAGAAAGCATCTAGAAAGAAGCAATTGTCAAAAGCTGCAGAGATGTCAAGAAGGGATTTGCTCTTGAATCAGACTCTACTGTCTCCCATGCTCTTAGGTGTAGGCATGTTCTGCTTGATCCTGAGAAATGATGGGAAAAACTAAATCCCTTTTCTTCTATATGTATTCCTGTGTTTTGGTTCAATGTCATTGGGGCACAAATCAAATGTATGTACTGGTTCTTCCTGTTCCCTTTTCCTTACATAGACCTGAACCCAGAGAGGGTCTGTCCCTTGCTATGACTGCTTCCACCAGATGTTGTGGCTTCTCAGGTACTGCCTTGACCCTTTCTCCTGCTATGGCACCAGGAATGGACTTCAAGGCACTGGGTTGCCTTGTCTCCTATGGCAATTCAGGAACAAACTATTTAGATACTGGATCTTTCCTTTTGTGGTTGGGGCTCAGATTGCCTGGACCAAGCTGCTTTTATACTTTCCCTTCAACCTATCCTAACTTGTTTCTGCTCAGGATTTTAACAGTCTTTTTGTGGATCCCCAAACTAGGTAGAGGAACTTATAACGGTTTCTCTTTATTTATTTATTTATTTTTTATCATTATTCCTTCTGGCATATTTTTAGAATAGGTTGTATACAACCTACAAAATACTATTTTCTGAGAATTCCCAGAGAGGTCAATAAGGGTAAGGACTTAGAAGAAATCATTGATTGTTATCGGTGTGACCACAGGCAAGTAACTTAATCCCTATTACCTCATCAAAATAAATAGACAAATAAATAAATAAGAAAGAAATCACTGACAACCTTGTGGAGAGATGGCCTCAACATGGAGCTCTAAAAGGTTTGGGTTTTAAAACATCTTAACAATCAAGATGAAGAGATCATTAAAATGGAAATGAAAAGGATAATTGCATTTATCAAAAAGCCAAAAGAGAAGTTGAAAGTTTTGATACATGGAAAGGAGATTACATGCCCATTTGTCATTCCAAAGGACTTAAATTGAAGCATATGCATCTCCTGCCTGAAAGGAGAGAAATAATAAGCTATAAGTATAGAATGAGACACACATTTGCTAACATAGCTAATGTGTTGATTTGTTTACTTGATTGTATTAATTTGTTAAGAGAATTTATTGGAAGAGGGTACTATCATGTTAAAAAAGAGAGTAGCAATAAAACATTTTAAAAAAACAGAATATAGTTAGTAGGCAAATAAAGATTTAGGGAATGATAAATTAGAACAGATAGATCTTGCAAAAACACAAATATCTCTTAGGTAACAAAGCTCTATATCCAAAGTCCTGGGAAGGTCTTCATAAACTTTTGGATTCTACTTCAGTTATAGGTATGCAATACCAGAAAAATATAGAAAAATCAGGAGAAAGCCAGTGCGTTATAATAAAAAATAAAGGGAACAAAATCTGAGATAAGCAACTGAAGAAACAGGCATGTGTATCTTATGATCAAGTGGCCACCAGCAGCAGCGAAATGAGCAGAACCAGATCATTATACACAGCAACAAGACTATATGATGATCAATTCTGATGGACATGGCTCTCTTCAACAATGTTTCAAACCAGTGCCAATTGTTCAGTGAAGAAAGCCATATACACTCAGAGAGAGGGATATGAAATGTGGACCACAACATAACATTTTCATGCTCTCTACTGATGTTTACTTGCATTGTGTTTCCTTTCTCAGATTTTTTTTTCTTGTAGATACAATTTCTCTTGCACAAATGTGGAAATATGTATACATATATTTGATTTCCTGTCATCTAGGGGAGGGGTGGGGAGTAGGGGGGAAAAATTTGTAACAGAAAGCTTTGTAAGTGTTAATGTTGAAGAATTACTCATACATGTTTTGCAAATAAAAAGCTTTAATAAGGAAAAAATAAATTTAAAAAAATGGCCACCAGCAGGATATAAAGAGAAAAGTAATCAACTAAGCGAAAACTATAGAAAGAAGTGGAATTAAATGAGTAAGATATAATCATAAAACATTCTATAATTGAAATAACAATTTGAACCGAATAATTATCCCATTAAGGGGGATAGTAAATGGAAAACATAACAGTCTCAGAATAGGTCAAATGCCATTAAGAATCTCTCCCTCCCTCCAAATCCTAAAGCAATTGTTTCAGGTCAGTCTTAGCAAAGTAGACCCTTACTTGAGGATTCCTGGAAATCTCCAGAAACAATCCTATGAGGTTAGAGTTTTGTTCAAGTGGGTTCCAGTGATATCTAGTCTTGACAGGGAGTATCATTGACCCTTCTGACACAATTCTACTTTAGGATTTTTAATGTCAGTTTGGGAGAAAATAACTTCTAAGAGAATACAAACAACACTGTATCTCATAGCACTTTATGGGTTTCTGCTAGTTAATTGGGATATTCTTCTATCTCTTAAACAGTACACTTGGATTAGAAAAATGCCCCCTGTCCCAAAGCAGACTGAGAAGATATTGTACTTTGATGAAGATAATCAGCATTTTTATGGGGCTTTAAGGTTTACTCCAGAAATACTTTCCAAATATTTCATTTGAACCTCATAACAACTTTCTGACATAAGTGCTGTGAAGTACATTTGCCCTTCAATCTTTTGCTGTCTCCTAGGGCAACTATTAGTACACTGCTCTTCTTGCACAATAATGTTCCATTATCCCTATCCCAACCAACAGTCTGCAGTGATTGATAACACACTGCCAACAAACCTCCACCTCATCATCCTGCAGTGCTGCAGAGAAAGGAACACCAAGACTGTTTCCTAGTGATTCCCAATCAGCTCAGCAAGTTCATTTCTTTTCCTTTAGATCTAAATGAAGTTTGGCAATCTGAAAACTGGCAAAATTAAAAGGCCAAATACACTAGCTAGAACTAAATATAGAGTAGAAGTAAACCATGCAAGCTTCCCACATAGGGCTCCATCAAATCCCTTCCATCCTGACCCACCATTCCTTTGCTATTCCAGTCTTAAACTCTCCCCACCCCCAATCACAGAGACATATATTACTTCACCAGGGTCCTTCATCCTGCCTACCAGGCTCTCTGGCATTCCTGTTTTGAAACACATAAGGGCCTTTTAAATGGTAACAGTTTCTTTTCCTATCATAACTTCTTTCCCCTTAGGAGAATGGATGACTCCAAAATATTCATAATAAGGAGCTTCCCCATTCTCAATCACTAGTAGTGACCATGGGGGGGAAAAATTCCCTGATATCTATTTAGTGGCCCTTACAGAAAATTATTAAAATCTCCTAGAGATTGTCATACTCCCAGTGAGTCTTCAATTAGGTAATGTTGATAATCCATAGTCATTCTTGTCACAGATGACAGACTCAGGAAAACAAAAAGGTCTGAATGGTTTATGGACACAGGTAAGACTGGTGACTGGTAAGTGTAGCTGCCTAAATATGCCCTGAGGGCTCTCAATTCAGTATCTCTTAGCTGCACTCGTTTTAAAGACATAAAGTTCTAGGATCTAATTCTATGACTTCTCAGCTCACTCTGCCTAGTTACCCAAGAAATCGAGCCCAAGCCTCACCTTTTAATAGCTCATCCACTTGTATGCTTGCCCCTTTAAAAACCCACAGCTGCTGCATATCCACAGCTGCTGCAATGGGCAGGGAAATTTGCTGCGACACTAGAGACAGGTAAATAAAGACATTTAATTCAGTGTATGGGGGGCGGGGTCTTCCTCGCAGAGAGAGTTTACATAATGCAACAGAAAACAAATCCGGGAGCCCCGCAGACATGTCAATGCAGGCGCAAAGCTGAAACCCCCATTCTACGCTTTCCTCTAAACACAGGCAGTTTACCTCTCTCTTGTTCTCCTGAAGACTCACAATTAGACCAGAATATAGAGCTCCTGTCTCCCTTCCATCCCCAACATATTACTTTCCCCCCTCTCCACCTACCTTTTTATAATAACCCAACCTCCCACCTCAGACTCTAGTGCAAGAGACCAACTGAACTGGAAGTTTTTTTTTCCCCCCCCTCAGGGAGAGAAGGGAATAAAACAGAAGGAAGGACCTGCTACAAGCCTACACCACGCCCAGTAATGCAAGGACACAAACGCTACAAGGAAGTGTGCAATAACTGCAATGTGCAGCGCTCCCCGTACCCCCAGTTTAACCTCTCTCCTTTTTGCATAGATGCCGCTTCCCTCCCTATGTCTCTCACAAAGGAGAATGGTTCAGTCCGGAGCATCCCCCCCGTAGCACCTGATCCCCCATTATTAACGGGGGAGGGGAAGAGGAGGGGAAAGAGAAGGGGAGTGGAGCTTATATATTGAAATTAGATGAAGATTAACTTTAGATTTCGGAAAGCCCCAGGGATCCACCTAGAAGAGCCGAGGAGCGCGGAAATGGAAGCGGGAAGCCTACCTGAAAGATTCTTGCTGACTCCTTTACCGGGCGGGTTTCAATTCACCCAGTTAAGAGAACAAGGCGCCTTCTGGCAGAGCATGGTCAGCCCCGGCCTCAACCTAACTTGCTGGTAGTCCATTCTCCCTAATCCCCGCCCACTTTTCTCCAGAATAACCAATGGCGTAGCCCAAACCCGTACTCATCTAGCAGGGTAGTGTGAGCGCCATCCAGGAAGTCTCTGGAGGGAAGGGAAGGTGGGGTCCTAGAAAGCTGAGGAGTCTGTAGTCGGCTTAGACAGTGCCTGACTAAAAACAAAATGAGGTGGCACTGTCGTCACCAACCTCTGGTCCCCAGGGGTTTGAAGTCCTCAGCATCTTTTTTATCCCTGACTTTGTGGAAACTCTGGAGTGACTTAGTGACTTGCTTCTTGGAGGCCATCTTGGGTTGGACTCGTTAGTGGGGGGTGGTTGAGTGTGGGGGATATAGTTTGAAACCCTCATTCCAGCTTCTCCTTGCCCTATGTCCCGCGCGGGTTCCATGTGGCGTCCTTGAGAAGAAGCCGCCGATTGTGACCCCGAACCTCCCTCTCAAGCATAGGCCAACCCTGTAGTCCTTCCCACCTCCGTCCCGGCGTAGGAGAAAAGCTGGATCCCGCGTGGGCAGAGCCCCCGAGAGGGGAAAGCCGCCTCACTCAGCTCCTGTCTTCCGAGAGCTGTCAGTTCCTAGGGTGCTGAATCTAGCTCGAGGCATCTTTCAAGCTGCCCTCCGGGAGGGCGCAGAGGGAAAGGGTTTGACCCCAGGGGGAGAAGGAGTCTGTAGTATCTCCCAGTGGGAAAGTCTAGGCCCAACAGCCAATACAAGTCCTGGTCCCAGGAAAATTTTTGTAAATAATTTTAACTTAGTGCCCCAAGGCAGGAATTTATTTGACCACAGCCTTCCCACAATTACATTCAGAAATGACACATGGAAGGTGAGCAGGTTGGACGCATGCATATATTTAATAATGAAACAATTCAACAACAAATTAACAAATAAAAAAGTAAAAGAAAATCCATGAGGCACCATTGTGGAAAAGGGTGACTGAGTGACCTAAGCAGAAAGGTACAGAGGCTGTATTGGGAAGACATGATGGGAATAAGAGTAGAGCAAATTTTTGGGAAGGTAGCATTATATGCTTTTGAAATGTAGGACTGACTAGAAAAGTGCATGCTGATTTGCTTGCCTACTGGCAGTCAGCGTTCCTATATATGTCTGCATGGAATGGAAATATAAAGATCCTAGAAATGGTGAGAGGGAAGACAAATGAACATGGATTCTAAGAAAGGGAAAAATGGAAATGTGGATCCCAGTATTAGCAGTTGGAAGAGACTGGGATATAGTTCCTAAAAGGTGCTTCCAAAGCCTCAGAAAAGGCATACAGTAAGGCTGTTTTATGTCTTTTAAGTCAGTCAGATTTATAGAGTACATACTATATGCAATACTAAGTACTGTGAGGGAACTGGAAAGGAAGGAGGGGCACAAAAGCAACAGAAGACATGGTCCCTGCCCCCAAGGGGTTTACACTCTATGTGGGGAAGACAGGTACTCCACATGAACAACTGATATATTTACAAAGAAACAAAAAAGTGCAAATTAATATAATACTGAGTTTATGAAGGCTGAAGGGGCACTGAGTAAAGACGGATCAGAATTTGGTGGGGTTGAACTTAGGACATGGGCTAGAAGTTATTATTAAATTTGATATGTTCAGGAACATGGATTAGCACATGAAAAGGCAAATAAAAAAGAACAAAAGTCATGTATGACAAGCTGAGGAGAGTAAGCAACTTTGCTTGATTAGAGGATCTATAGCGAAACAAAGTCAGATAGTAAAGATTCAGTTGTTTGAGGGTCTTGACTACATATGGTCTCTAAAAAAACAAGAGTAAAAAATTGTTTTCTCTAGGTCCTACAACAGAAAGGGACCATCACTCAACCACCTTAAGAAATTTACTTCTTCAAAAATGGACCCTAAGAGATAAAAATTAGCAATGGAGAGGAGTTGTTTACAGACATAGAAAATTGTTCATTATCTCTGAAATGCTGTAGCAATAGGAACCATGTGTTCCCTACAAGGTCCCTGAAAAAGTAGCAAATGGACCCCCAAAGGTAAGGAAATAAAAAGGCTGTTGAAATTCCTTATTTGGCAATTCTATTCCCATATGGTATACCAGATCCTTATTCTTTGACATGCTCACTCAGAAGATCTCTGACATATGTTAACATTTCATAATGGGCAACAGAATTGTGCTAAAAAAAAAAATAAAAAAAAATCAGTGTTTGCTTATCTTTAAACTCTAGTGAGTCTCAGCCTTGCCCCTAACAGTTTAGAAATTAAAATATGAGGATGGGAGTTGGGAGGGGAAAGGAAGAGAGAAGAGCCCTAATCTAGAGGAAATGTTCACATCCCTAAAGAGGAACTCATCAATTAAGGGCACAAATTCTTCCCTAATTGGGTGGAAGGGCAGGATATCACATCTGGGGATGAGGCTTCCACTGGCTAAAGCAGCCAGGACCTCTTCCCTCAAGTCTGCTGCATGAGGGGGCTGTTCCAAGAAGGACCAGATATTATGGCCAGAAATTAGCAACAGCTAGAGCTGTCACCTGTGCCTTCATAATTCCTTTGATATGAACTGGGTGCTGATGATGAGGAGGCTGGTTGCTGAGGCCCAATCTTGATGCCATTTGCCTGTAAGAAAAAATAAGAAATGTCCTCATATCTTAGTGTTAAAATGTAACAGAGACAGGAAGAAAAAGGGAGAAAAAAATTAAAAACAAAAACAATTGATCACACTCTTCAAAAGGCAGGAATGGCCTTGGAAGGTGAACATTTCTTTAGTTATTATATAATTGTCTAGAATTAGTGTGGTTTTTTTTTTGTTAATTTTTGTATTGTGTATATGTATGATGTGTGTGTCTATACATACATACATACACACATATGCCTTTATTATATTTAAATTTTTAAGCCACAATATGTATACATGTGGTAGGAAGGAAAGAAGGAAAGGGGAGAATGGATATGGAAAATAAATTTCTTCCTTTTGTTTTTACCCTAGATACCGCGGGGTTTGTTGATTTTTAATTTTTATTTATTTTTAACTTCCCCCTATTTTATAAATTTTTAAAAAAAAAAAAAAAAAAAAAAAGCCTGAAGCAGAGAATGAAAATAAGTTTGGCAACCTAGATATATTTCTTCAATCACTCCTTCTGCATCATTAAAAAAACAAACAAACAACAACAACAACAAAAAATTCAAATCCAGAAAGAAATAATAGATATCTTGAGTCTTCATGTGAAGAGTCAGATTTAAAATGCCTTAATTTAAATAGAAAGACAGATGGGAAAAACCTACATTCTAGAAAAATCCCTCTAATTCAGAATAAGATAAACCAGTGGTAGGCCATACATCACCCCTTCTCACCTCATTGTTGACATCAAATAAGCCCTGCTGGATCTTCCTATATATTTCTTTGGCTGTATTAATGAATGCCTAAAGAAAACAAATTCACATAAAGGTAAGGAGAGGTGAATATAGAGAAATAATAGAATATAGTGAAGAAAATCATAGCAAGTCTCAAAAACCACTGTATAGTCCTTTTTAAAGCTTCTTAGAGAATGTTTCCCAAGATTTTCAATACCATCCTCAGTATTGGGCCAAGATCTTCCCAGCTTAGTGACATATTCAAACTTTAAAAAATATTGATAAATTTTGCTTTTATATCATCTTCATTTTCAAATATATCTCTCAACTTTTCTTCCCCAGGGAGCCATTCCTTGTAATAAGGAATTTTTTTTTTTTAAAAGGGCAGGGGAGGGACAGCTAGGTAGGTGGCACAGTGGATAGAGCACCAGCCTTGAAGTCAGGAGGACCTGAGTTCAAATCTGGTCTCAAGACACTTAACATTCCCTAGCTGTGTGACCCTGGGCAAGTCACTTAACCTCAATTGCCTCAGCAAAAA